>JACEIK010004344.1:0-10215 GCA_018107945.1 Datura stramonium
CAAAGTAGTGTCAAAATAATAAGAATCTGGGCCATTCTTACCAATCGAAAATAACATCTTTGTTAGAACATGATACTAGTCAAGGAAGCTTAAAATCATTGAGAAGTTAGGGAGTTTCAACATCTAAAATAAAATCCTAAGTCATGATTTCTAAAATTTCCAAGGCTAGGCTTACTGAAAAGCTTGGGACACAAGGGTGAAAGGAATCCTTATTGAAGTCCCACATCTATGGAGAAGAAATCCCTTGAGAAAAAGCTTGAATTTCTGCAACTGACCAAGAACCCTAGTTCTTGCTTGAGGGAAAAACCTTGGATCATATTGTGGTGTTCTGGTAGACTAAGGGGAGAATGAGGGAGGAGAACCATTTACCCCTCTAAATCCTTTGAAAATGTATCCAATACGATGTAGTTAGTACTTATAAGAGTGGAAATATACAAAATTACCCCTTGGAAGGTATTCAAAAATTTGAAATTTATGGGTCGTTGTGCGTCTGACGGCTTAGGTGACAGGTCATCGCCTGTCTAATCATACGTCGTCTCCACGTCACCCTTAAATAGAAGGGCGTGAAAATTTTTCATAAGTGACAGGCCATCACTCACATGACGTTCCGTCGGTCCTCTGTCTGTTCTTAAATAGAACGGCCTGAACTTTTGGCCTAAGTGACGGTCATCGTGATGGGTCGTCACTCATTTGACGATCCATCAGAACCTCCATCACCCATAAGCTGGGGAAATCAGACCTTGATGGGACAGGTGATGGTCCGTCATCTGACTGACGGTTGTCAACTCCACCATCAAAGGTGTGACGAGATGTCAACTCCACCGTCAGAGGTGTGATGGGCCACCAACTCTACCGTCACCCCTGCACCAAGTATAAACCTTATATTCTTCTACTACGAGCAGTCACTCCAAGATCTGGGGTGTTGCATAACCTCACTACACTCATTCAATGATTTCACCGAAGAACGCTAATTGAGTCTATCAACTCATACTCAAGTTAATAGACAATTTAATCATGACCTGTAATTCACTCAACTTGCATGCATATAAGAATTATAATCTTTAAGATCTTTCACTTGAAACAACATAATCTCTAAAATCAACTCTTTATAAAAATCAGGGCCAACTTGATCATGCACAAACTATGCAATTCATAGTACAACAAATTCTTACCATCTTGTGCCCTCACCATTTAGTAATGCCCCTTTCTCACACATAACCTTATGACTTACTAGGGGCACATCAACAAGAATAACACTCACTTTCTGAAAGACATTCCAAACATACAAAACATACTATAAGCTTGCCCATTAGTGTAATGCTCCATCAACCAAGCATCGAAAAAGTATGATCAAAAATATTTTCATGGGTTGTAATGTTAGTCACAAGAGGGGTAGGAGGTATTTGGCAAATAGTGGCTACCATCCCTAAGTACTTTAAGATATCAACTTAGTTGATTTGCTCTCTTTCTTATACCACCTCACTTTTCCAACTTGTGCTTTAGCATCCTTTAATCTTGCCGCTTTTTTTTCATTGCCTTTGCTTCAGTTTATTTAATGCTAGCTAGGATATTTTCTCAATTTCTCTCTCTTTTTTTCACAAGCCCAGTGAAGAAAATTTTTGTTTTAATTTTTCTCACCCACCAGCAATAAACAAGGCATTCTTTTACAATAACACTCTTTTTCTCTACTTTTCTTTCTTACCACATCTGCATTCCCTTACAAAAAAAAAATTTCAATCCCACATTTATCCTTAAGCTTAGTCCTTCCTTTTCACAATTACTATCTTAAAGTGCATTAGAGCTATTTTGGATCAAATTAACGTGGCATACAATCAAAAACAGGAATAGGCTCACAATGTGGTTAGTCAAGAAAATATGCTCATATGGATCAAATGGGCTAATTATAGATAATGCAAGAGTAGCTTACACGCAAGTTAACAAAAATGGGCTAACAAAGAAATACTTTTATCATGTCCTACAATTTGACACATTTTTTGTCTTCATGCACACACCGGGAAAGTTCTAAATGTTAATATATGCAAGGAACACACTAAAAACTCATCTCACACGGCACGATGGCTCAAAAAATGGCTTCCTATGATTACATGTTCACACATAACCAAATTGGATGAATTTTCATAATTAAATCCATCTTTACATTATTCGAGTCAAAGTTAAAGAACATATGCGCCTCTAGTGGAGCTCTTAACATTTCATGCATTTTTCAAGTGAACCACTCATGACGTCTAGTTTTTATTTAGGTAGAGTATCAAGAGTTCAACTAGTGGCAGTGTCCTAACCTAAAAAATCCTATAACTAATTTTCTCTTAAGACAGTCATCGTCCATCCATCATTAGGACAAGTCACTACCTATGACTGACACATCCTAAAAGAAATTAGAAAATTTTTAACTCGATTCAAAAGGGACTATTCTCGGGAAAAGAAGCAAAAATAAAAGTCGAGAGAACCAATTCTAAAGAACAATTTTTTATCATACATATCATGACCACCCTATAGAATCCAAGAAATCCATTACTAACTTAATTACGACAACATCCTTTCAAAAAAAACCCCAAATAACCAACAAAACAACATACAAGGAAAGATTAAGACAACACAAGAGATAACAGTCGAGACCACAACACAATTTTAAAAACGTAACAAAGAAAGAACAAGGAAATTCTATTTCCCCCACCCCACACTTAGACATTAGCTTTATCCCAATTGCTTAAAATTTCAATACTAAGGGAGAGAAAAATAACTTCTTGGGCCTCTAAGCATCATCATCAAAGTTGAAAATAAAGTCCTGATCCTAACATCCTCTATGTAATCATCCATCATCATTTTGGTAGTAGCTTCATCCTCGTCATCATCATCAACCTCATCAGTCGGAATCGTCGACTCAACATCATCAAGTGGCTCTACAAAGGCCGGTCCCACTTCACACAACAACATCACACTCTCTATCAGTGTGTACTGCTCATCAATTATGATATCTCAGAAGTTTCTAAAACTAGTCTCGGGTTTGGAAAAAAGATCAGCAGAAAAAGTTGGGAAAATATCACAGGACGACTCATCGTACAAGTCATAGGAAGGGACGAAGAGTCGTTAGTTGGAGTCGTGGTAAGTTGTTAGGGTGAGGACCTGGACTAATGAGCCATAGCACGACTCGTTGGTCGATGTGACGACTCATCATCATGAGTCATGGTTAGCAGCTCATAAAGGAGGGTCTAGAGTAACGAGTTAAGGAAAGACTCATAGGTAGTTATAATGGATCATGATAAGGTTCATGGTTTCTGGGTATGGAGGCGTCTTCACGAATGGTTTCACGATCCGTGGTGGGAAACCACGAGTCGTAGGATGTAATCGTGGGAAGGTTTAGAGAAATATCAGAGTCTGGTGGCAACGGGTGGTCTCACGACCCATGGGGCCATGTAACGACCTGTGACAAGTGCCCATGGTATTTTATTCAAGAATCATTTTCCCGACCAGTGGTAACAATGAGAGGCGACCACGAGTCATTACTTTATGGTATGACTTGTGGTATGAGTCGTGGTCCCTAGCAGTGTTTAATTTCCAGATTTTTCATTAAGGATATTTTCGTAAATCCTAAGCTCTAAGGTCCTAAACTACATCATTTTAAGCATGGAAAAGAGTGTATTAAGGGTATTATTCACCCTAGATCACCCATTACTCTCTCAACACTCTAAAGTGAAAATCAATTCTTTCAAGCTTTCCCTAGGGTTATTCCTCAAGATTTCTCAAGGATCAAGTGGGTTTTGATTTGCACATGGGATTTGATTAAATCAGGTATACGGGTCGATTAAATGGGGTTTTCTCTCAATCGTATGCTCTTTCTCAATCAAAGTATGCTCATCCAATTTTCCCAAAGTCTAAATTTCGAAAGTTATGAAGTCTATGTTTGGGTTTTAAAATTCATCCGTGCTTTCTTTATGGGTAAAGCTGATTTGTTGTAAAAGCATGATTTCCATGACAGGGTTTATGATTTCTTCAAGTATCTTTTGGAATTAGAATGTCTCATGATTTAAGCATGATTATGAAATTCTAGGGTTTAGTTCCCCTTCATGAATTCCTTTGCTCCTCTTATGAATTTTAATCTCTCAAGTCCTAATTTATGATTTCTATTCAATAATGCATGATTTCTCACAAGTACACTCTATGAAACTATGATTTCGGATTATGAGGATTATTATCAAGTACATATGATTATGAGAGAATATGATTATGGCCGATCACAGGTCTTATTTCATGGATAGTTCACGTATTTCAAGCATGCTTATGACTATCATGATTTAAACTAGTCCATGAATCTAATGTATGTTTTTCCCTACTATATTATGAGCACTATATATATTTTGGAAGTAGTATTTAACACGAGTAGACCTGGAGTCCAAGCCTACCCCGTGTATTAGAACTACGTGTCAACATAGCCATGATGGGACCTCTCTTGAAATTATTCCCTTTTTGCCCGAGTGGGCCTTTCATGAGTGATATCACACCTCTTTTCATGTTTCTACCCTTGGCAAGGTATGAACACCCTCGCGACTAGGGTTTTACAGGTCAGGCTCCATGTGTGCTCATATAGGATATGTCGATTATAAGAATCTCCCATTATTCCTCTCGATTTATGCATTATCATGTTTATGTTACTTTGGCTAAAGCTATGTTTTTACAAGTTATCTTTTATGACTATGATTATGACTAGAATATAAATGGTTTGAAAACCTTGAGCCTTCATGCATATATTATGATATTTACTTCATGTTCATGTTGTCCTACTCTTAAGAACTCTTATGTATTTTAACTGTCCGTTTTTACTTACCTTGCATACTCAATACATTCCAAGTAGTGACCGCATACTCTATGTTGTATTATTTCATGATACAGGTCTGAGGGATCAGTCTCAGCCGCATCATTAGTCCTATTTTCTTCTCAAACCTATTTTAGCCAATATTGGTGATTCCTTATCCTTCGAGGGCATTCAGTTATCCGTTTATATGTTATTTCAGTTTCAGAATTTTGTCGAGCTAGTTGGGGATGCTGTCCCATCAGCTCATCAGTTATATTAGAGGCTTTCTAAATAATATGTAGAAAAATCAGCTTGTCAGTGTTGATTATGTTTTAATTTGATGTATATTCAGACATCCGCTTAAGCATGTTTTATTTTATTAGTTTCATCTTGTTGTATGCTCTTAGCCATTATGTTCATTCCATGGGTCGACTTGGAGCATCTTGTGGTTCCTAGTCCCGTGTCTCTATCCGGGCCTATGTTCGGGTCATGAAAAACTTGGTATCAAAGTATTAGGTTGTGAAGTGTCCTAGAGTGTCTGAAATACGCGTTAAGTAAAGTCTTTTTCATGGGTGTGAAGCGTGCCACACTTGTGACGAAGAGGCTACGAAACGTTTTAGGAAATTTCCCTTTCTTTCATGATCTATATCGTGCGATGAAATGTCTCCCCATTCCTTTAACTCTAACTTTATGCATTTGCAGAATCATGCCTCCACGCCGAGTAAATACAAGAAGAAATGGAAATGGAAATGGCCATGGTGATGGCAATGGAGGTGGGCATCAGCAAGCCCCACCAGCCCCAGCGGATCCCGTGCCTGAGCAGGTAGCGCATGTTAAATTTAGGGAAGCCATTTAGATGTTGGCATAGGCTTTGACCGCTCAGGTCAACTAGCAAGTGGTGGATCATATTCCCCGAAATGGGAACACAACAACGGCTAGAGTACGGGACTTCCTCAGGATGAACCCACCTGAGTTCTCAAGGTCGAGAGTGGATGAGGACTTGCATGAGTTCATCGAGGAGATCCAGAAGATCACCTAGATTATGGGGGTGACAAGGGAGGAGTGTGCAGACTTGGCCTCCTATTAGTTGAAAAGAGTCACCCACATATGGTTTAGATAGTGGAAGGATGGTCGGGGAGTCGAGGCGGGTTCCATTAGCTAGGATGAGTTTCTCACTGCATTCTTGGACCGATTCTTTCCTTCAGAGATAAGGGAGATCAAGGCGGCTGAGTTCATGAACTTGAAACAGAACAATATGACCATTTACGAGTATGCTCTAAAGTTCACTCGGTTGTCCAAATATGCGCTAGAGATGGAGGCCGATCAGAGGGCTCAGGTGAGCTAGTTTGTGAATGGAGTAGTAGATTACTTGGTCAAGGACTGTAGGACCCCCATGCTGAATCAAGATATTGACTTCTCCCGACTGGTTTTGTATGCCTAGTAGATGGAGATTGTGCAAATGAGGGAGAGAGAGAGGCCAAGAGGGTCAGGACGGGTAGTGTTGGGTTCACCCAGCAGAGATCCGGTGGCGGTCATCGCCTGTAGTTTTAGCAGAGGTCGTCAGCCTTGGCACCATCATCAGCTTGTGTCCCGTCTAGACCCAGATATGATCAAAGTGGTAGGGCGTCAGGCTCAAAGGGACAGGGGAGAACTACAGTTGATTGCACCTTTCTAGCCGATGCGAAGTGTGGCAAGAATCACCCATGGTGGTTTTTAGTTGGCTCAGATGCTTGCTTTGGGTGTGGCAAACCCAAACACAGACTCAGGGATTGCCTTTCAGCCAGACCGGGCGATAGTGGGGTCTGTAACCCAACAACTAGTTCAGCAGCTCAGGCACCACACCCTTCTAGCAAGGTGCTTCTACTAGTACAGCTAGCGCTCAGTGCCAGGACAGGTTCTATGCACTCTTTTCGCGATAGGAGCAGGAGACTTCACTCGATGTGATAATTAGTATGTTACGAGTGTTTTATCTTGATGTTTATGCATTGTTAGATCCAGGGGATACCCTATCTTTTGTGAGTCCCTAAGTTGCTTTTAGTTTCGGTGTCAGTCCTGAAATCCTATCAAAACCCTTCTCAGTCTCTACTCCAGTCGGTGACTCAGTTATAGCTCGACGGGTGTACAGAAATTTTCCTGTCACAATCTTTCAGAAAGTCACCAAAGTCGGCCTAGTAGAGTTAGATATGACAGATTTCGATGTTATCTTTGGCATGGATTGGCTACATGCATGTTATGCCTCGGTAAATTGTAGAACCCATGCGGTAGAGTTTCGGTTTCTGGGTAAGCCAGTCCTAGAGTGAAAGGGCAGTTCAATTGTGCCTTTATGTCGCTTCATTTCCTAGCTTAAGGCCAGGAAGATAATCTCCAAAGGTTGTGTGTACCATCTAATTCGGGTTAAGGATGCTACCTTCGAGACCCTAACTATCCAGTCAGTTTCTATAGTGTGTGAGTACCCATAGGTCTTTCCAGATGATCTATCGGGAGTCCCTCCCGAGAGGGAGATCGATTTTGGTATTAACCTTATTCCCTACACGCAGCCCATATATATTCCTCCATATATAATGGATCCAGTTGAGCTAAAGGAGTTAAAATAATAGTTGAAGGACCTTCTTCACAAGGGTTTAATCAGACCTAGCAAATCCTCGTGGGGTGTCCCAGTACTCTTTGTCCGAAAGAAGGGTGGTCCTGTTCGTATGTGTACCGACTATCGACAGTTGAACAAGGTCACAATCAAGAATAAGTATCCCTTCCCCGGGATTGATGACTTGTTTGACCAACTTTAGGGTGCCAAGTGTTTCTCAAAGATAGACCTCAGATCTTGATATCATCAGCTCAGGATTAGAGAGAGTGACATCCTGAAGACAGCTTTCAGGACTCGGTATGGTCACTATGAGTTTGTAGTTATGTCTTTTGGACAAACGAACTCAAAAAAAATTATGTATTAATTTAGGGCTTTTATTTTTAATTTTTATTTACTTCATGTTTCACACTTGATCTATAAGTTCTCTTTATTGACTATAGGATAATTACAACTAGAATTCTCAGTCTCTGGTGTATGACATGATCATCATCCAAGAATATTGTTCATTACAACCTAGAGTTGGAGAGATCCCTATGCCTATTGAAGAAAGAGCTTGCAGACAGATTTTTAGGGCAGTCATCGCCGAGAATGTGCACAATGCTCTTCTGAGGGGAGCATATGGATGAACATATGAGTGGGAGCGGGTACCACACCGGTATAGTGCATAGATTTCTAGAGTCCTCTGCAGGACATGATTGGAATGACAGAAATAATACCCTCTAGCATGTGTATACATTGACTTTTAGAATGGAGTGTTTATGGTGATATGGCGGAGACGTGTTCCTGACATGTCACCATTAGTTTTATTTTATGATATGTGTGTAACTTGTGAAAGTTTGGAATGAGTATGTGATAAGTGGTTGAGTGTAATTGGTGACCCTGTAATTGTAGATGAATCGAGAAAGTGGGAAATATATCCTAAGCGTGATACGGTGTGATAAATAAAGATGGGAAGTTGATCTTTCTATTCTGAAATACTTTAAACTGCATGTTGAGATGAGTTATTATTATTTATGTCAAAACTTGTGCTATATCTTGATAAAACATAGAGGGTATGAATTGTTTAGAATTGTGATATGAAGAAGGTGCAGCTGAGTCGAGTTACTGCCTCGAGCAGTACCGCTGCAGTGGAACTTATTCCACTACAGCGAGACTGCTATAATGGTCAAGTGACCACTGCAGCGAAAGGCCCAATCTAGTGAGCTTGCTGGTTTTCACCTGTGCAAAGATAGTGTATTTGAGATGTTGTTGTTCTTGTGTTTGATGTTCAAACTAATCTTATATTGTTGTTTCCTTGATTATATGTTATTATGTAAGGTCAGCTGATGATGCCTACCAGTACCATATTTGTATTGACCGTACGCCTGCACTTCTTTTTTGAGTGTAGAACAGATCCAGGAAGCTCTTCTCGTCCCACCTTTAGTCAGCAACAGTTTCTCTTAAAGGTGATC
Organism: Datura stramonium; assembly: GCA_018107945.1. Classification (NCBI taxonomy): domain Eukaryota; kingdom Viridiplantae; phylum Streptophyta; class Magnoliopsida; order Solanales; family Solanaceae; genus Datura; species Datura stramonium. Next base: position 8,843 of record JACEIK010004344.1, read on the forward strand.
GACGCAGAATGGATTGATTTACTCCCCTTGCGAAGATGTCCCTCCTCCGGACTTTGTAGTTTTTTTCATTTCTCTTTAAGATTTTGCAGTTTTTTTATTTCTCTTTAGTTGTATCCTCTTAGACTTGTAGCAAGATATCAAAGTGCAATGACTTTCGGATTCTGGGGAAGATTGTATTTTTTTGTAGATTTTGTTGGATATTAAAAATTGCAGGTAGTTCCTTTAATTTTATTTCCATGTTATTCCTTCTTGTATGGTTGATGATAGGGTAGTTGTTAGGAATCATTGGTTCTCCCACTAGGGAGTTAGTGTGGGTGCCAATCACGGCCATTTAGGTTGTGAAAAAATTGGTATCAGAGCTCTAAGTTCGTCGATCTCATTGCACTAAGATGGGTCTAGTAGAGTCTTGCGGATCAATGGGGAGACGTCCGTAACTTATCTTTGAGAGGCTATAGGACTTCAGGAAAACTCCTTTCTTATCTCTTTTCATGCGATTACTTACTTCCAATTGGTATCTAGTGATCCAAATTAGTATCTAACAACCGTTATTTCTTATCCTATAGATGGTGAGAACACGTGCTAATGGATCCAGAGACGCAACAGTCGAGCCAGCAGCAGCAGCAGTTCTGTTATATCCCGAGGATTCAAATAACGGACCCAGGAGTTGAAATGGGGAAAGACTAAAAATCTAGGTTGCAGGCATAGGACGAGTCATTGGACGACTCATGAGGAGAGCCCACGAGTCGTCAGGTGACTTGTGGGGAGGCCTGGGAGAATGGGAATAAGATAAGGAAAAAGGAGTCCCCACGGGCTTGGGAACAACTCGTGGTCAGACACCACGAGTCGTTAGGTCATCCGTGGGGTGGATGTATAATAAAAGTAGAAAAGACAAGGCAGTGGACTTAACGGAAGGAGACCACGACTCATCATGCCTGGCAACGAGTCATGGTATGAGTTGTTGGGTGGAATTTAAAGGAGTTGATTTTAGGGAGGAAGTTCATTTGAAGAGTTGTGGCCACTACTCATGGCCACCCATAACAAGTCATCGTGTCGATCATTAGGACCCCCGGGTACTAGTTAAGACAGTGTACCTGATGGGCAAGGTGACAGATCGTGTGGGTAGGTAACGAGTCATCAGGTCACTCGTCAGGGTCACTTGGCAGTTATTTTTTACAAATTAGTAAGGGATTTTTCTTAAATTTATAAGATCCTAAGACCTAAACTACAACGTTTTGGGTTATGAATAGGGAAATTAAAAGGGGTTAAGTTTAAGTTTCACCTCATTCATTCATGCATGCAAGGTAGGGAAGTGGGAGAGTGATTCAAGCTTAGCATTCCTCAATTCATTTCAATTTCATTCTTGGGTAATCAAG
>JACEIK010004344.1:10287-46332 GCA_018107945.1 Datura stramonium
TCTATGATTCTTACAAAGATTTCAACAAAAACTCATGGGGTTTTGAATTTGATTTACTTAAACTCTAATGATTTGATTATGGGTTTTGTGATTTTAAAATATTATTATAATCTATGGGTTTTGATAAGCTTTTGTGATTTTAACTAATTATAGTATTATTGATTCAAAGGTTCTATGTATTTAAGCCTAATTATGCATGCCCCATGATGAATTGATTTACGATCTACTCACCCATTGATGATATTTATAAACCCAACAAGAATTATGATTTAAATCATGAATTTATTATGTTACCCATTATGATTTTATGAAATTCAAGCTATATGCATGATCTACAAGTATGCATGAACCTTATGAATCATGAATTATGTTTTGGCCGACTCACAGGCCTCGTTGCATGGCTAGTTCACGTATATACAAGTATATTTATGATTATCATGATTTAACTAGACCATTAATTCATGTAAGTTATACTATTAACACTATGTATGTTTTGGGAGTAATATCGAACACCGAGTAGATTCGGGGCCTACGTTTTACCCTGGATCTCACAAACTACGTTCCACCGTAGGTATGTTCGGACCTCCTATGTGACTGTACCCGACCAAAATAGCCCTTTTCATGGTGATATCACACTTTCATGGTTTGACCCTTGGCAAGCTACGGACACCCTCCTGACTAGGGTTACAAGTCGGGCTTCCTGTGTGCTCATATGGGGTAATGTCGGTTAAGAGAATCTCCCATCGTTCCTTATGAATTATGCATGTTATGATTATGTGTTTTGGCTCAAGTCTTGTTAAGTAAATCTCTTTCCTCATAATTATGATCATGTCTATATTACGAATGTTTTGAAAAACCTTGGGCCTTATGACATGTTATGATTTATGATACGAGCATGATGTCCTACCCTTATGATCGTTTATGAATTTTATACATATTTTAAATGTCCGTTTTACTTTCCTTGCATACTTTATACATTCCACGTACTGACCGCATACTTTCTATGCTGTATCGTTTCATGATATAGGCCCTCGTTCTTAGTCTCACCCTCACCCGTTGATTTTCTTGGAGTTGCTCTCAGCGTACTTGGTAAGTCCTCACGTTTTGAGGGCTATATGTTCAAACTCTATGTTTTCTTCAGTTTCTGGATTGTAGGGTTAGTTGGGGAGTTGTCCCATCAACCCGTCTTTCATGATTAGAGGCTTTTCAGACTACAAGTTGTATTCAGACGTCATGTATGGATTATGTATTGTCCTTTCTTTTTTATTTATGACATGTTTATGTTTCTTATGTTAAGTCTTCCGCGTATGTGAATGAATTAGATGTATGTTCATGCCATGGGTTGACTTGGAGTCTCTAGGGGCTCCTTGTCCCGTGTCTATGATTCGGGTGTACGCTCGGGTCGTGACAAACTTGGTATCAGAGCTATAGGTTTGAAGTGTCCTAGGGAGTCTGAAAGCCGCGTTAAGTAGAGTCTTTTTCATGGGTGTGAAGTGCACCACACCTATGAAGAAGAGGATACTAGATGTTTAGGAAATGTTCCCTTCTCTCATGATCTATGTCATGCGATGAAATTCCTCTACCCTTCTAATTCGTGCTATTCACATTTGCAGCATTGTGCCTCCACGCCGAGTGAACCCTAGAAGAAATGGTAGCGGTGATGATCATGAGGGTGCAAATGATGAGGAGCATCAGCCAATCCCACCCGTTCACGAGGGGCACGCACCAGAGCCAGCTGCCCACGCTGAGTTTAGAGCTGCGATTTAGATGCTGGCACAGACCATGAATACCCAAGTTTAGAATCAGACGGTGGTGCATTATCCTCAGAACGGGAATGCGGCGGCAACCAGGGTGATGGATTTCTTGAGGATGAGCCCTCCAGAGTTCACGAGGTCGAAGATAGACGAGGACCTACATGATTTTATTGAGGAGATTCTGAAGGTCACCCAGGTTATGGAGGTGAACAATGGAGAGTGCATTGACTTGACCTCCTATCAGCTAAATGGGGAAGCTCACATATGGTTTAAGCAATGGAGAGATGCCAGGGCGGTGGGTGTAGGCCCGATAGGTTGGGATGAGTTTCACACTGCATTTATGGATCTGTTCTTCCTTCGGGAGATGAGGGAGCTCAAGGCGACCGAGTTCATTAATCTGAAGCAAGGTAATATGTTTGTCCTGGAGTATGCATTGGAGTTCACCCGGCTATCTAACTATGCTCTGGAGTTGGTGGCAGATCAGAGGGCCCGGGTGAGCCATTTTGTGCATAGGGTGGCAGATTATTTGGACAAGGATTACCAGATCGCCATGCTTCACCGAGACATTGATTTTCCCCATATTGTATTGCATAAGAAGCAGACGGAGTTGGTCTACAGGAGGCAGAGAGAGGCCAAGAGGGCCAGGACCGATAGTTATGGAGTTTCTCAAGCCAGGACAGAGGGTGGACCACGTCAGTAGTCTCAGCACAGGTCTATAGCTCCAGCTCCATCATCAGCCAGCACGCCATCCAGGTTTAGGGGAGATCAGAGGAGCAGGGCTTCAGGCTCGAGAGATCAGGGTAGCATACAAGTGGAGCACACTTTTCCTGTTTGTCCGAAGTGCGGCAAGAATCATCTCGAAAGGTGCCTGGTCGGCGTGGATGCTTGTTTCGAGTGTGGAAAACCCAGACACAGAATCAGAGATTTCCCTTCAGCCAGTTCTATTGCTCCAGCAGCACGACCCCCTCAGCAGGGTGCCTCCACTAGTTCAACAGGCGGTCAACGCCAAAATAGATTTTATGCCCTAGTGTCCCACCAAGAGCAGGAGGCTTCACCAGATGTGGTCACCAGTATGTTACAAGTCTTCCATATTGATGCTTATGCCTTGTTAGATCCAGGAGCTACTTTGTCTTTTGTGACCCCTTATGTTGCTAGTATTTTTGGACTTAGCCCTGAAATTCTGTCAGAACCATTCTCTGTCTCTACCCCAGTTGGTGAATCAGTTGTAGCTAGGCGGGTTTATAGAGGTTTCCCCATCATTGTGTTGCATAACGTTACCTCCGCCGACTTAGTGGAGTTGTCCATGACTTACTTTGACATCATTTTGGGTATGGACTAGTTGTTTGCATGTTATTCTTTAATTAATTGTAGGACCCGTGCGATGGTATTCCAATTTTCGGGTGAGTCAGTTTTGGAATGGAAGGGAAATTTAGCTGTACCTGCCAGTTGATTTATTTCATATCTTAAGGCCAGGAAGATGATTTCTAAGGGTTGCATGTATCACCTAGTTAGGGTTAAGGATTTTGAGTTAGAAGGACCAACTATTTGGTCAGTTCCTATGGTGTATGAATATCTAGAGGTTTTCCCCGATGATTTTCCGGGTGTCCCTCCGGAGAGGGAAATTGATTTTTGTATTGATTAGGTTGACCCAGAAAAAGGTAAATTTCTAATGGTCGGAGGCTTGTGAGAAAAGCTTCCAAGAGTTGAAGACTCGACTCACTTCAGCACTAGTGTTGACCCTACCCGAAGGTACCAAGGGTTTTGTAGTATATTGTGATGCTTCGAGAATCGAACTTAGGTGTGTGTTGATGCATCATGGGAAAGTGATAGCGTATGCCTCAAGACAGTTGAAAATCCATGAGAAGAGTTACCCGACCCATGATCTTGAGCTGGCCGCGGTGGTGTTTGCATTGAAAGTATGGTGGCACTATTTGTATAGGGTCCATGTGGATGTATTTACGGATCACAAGAGCTTGCAATATGTGTTCACACAGAAAGATCTCAATCTTCGACAAAGGAGGTGGTGGGAGCTACTTAAGGACTACGATATGAGTGTTCTTTACCACCTAGGTAAGGCTAATGTGGTGGCAGACACACTTAGTAGGCTCTCTATAGAGAGTGTGTCCCACGTGGATGAGGGAAAGAAGGAGTTGGTGAAAGATGTCCATCGACCGGCAAGGTTGGGAGTTAGGTTGGTAGACTCGACCAATGGCGGTGTTATTGTGCAAAATGAATCAGAATCATCCTTGGTGGTGGATGTGAAAGCTAGGCAAGATGAGGATCCGATATTGATAAAGCTGAAGGAAGCTGTTCGGAGTAAAAAGGTGGAGGTTTTCTCCCAAGGGGGAGATGGGGTGCTACAGTACCAGGATTGTTTGTGTGTTCCAGACATAAGTGATTTGAGGGACCAGATATTGCATGAGGCACATGGATCCAGGTATTCTATCCATCCGGGTGCCACCAAGATGTATCATGATTTGCGGGAAATATATTGGTGGAACAGCCTGAAGAAGGATATTGCAGAATTCATAGCCAAGTGCCCAAATTGTCAGCAAGTGAAAGTCGAACATCAAAGGCCAGGAGGCGTACTTCAGGTTATTAGCATTCCTAATTGGAGGTGGGAAGAGATTAATATGGATTTCATTACAGGCCTACCTCATACTCGCCGACATTATGATTCTATTTGGGTGGTGGTAGACAGGTTGACCAAGGCTGCACACTTTCTACTGGTCAAAACCACAAATTTAGTGGATGATTATGCCAAATTGTATATTCGGCAATTGGTTCGACTTCATGGAATTCCCTTGTCTATTATTTCAGACCGAGGTACTCAGTTTACCTCAATTTTGGAGGTCTTTTCAAAAAGGGTTTGGGACTCAAGTTAAGCTTAGCACAGCCTTTCATCCGAAAATGGATGGCCAAGCTGAATGAACAATCCAGACTCTCGAGGATATGTTGAGAGCATGTGTGATGGATTTCAAAGGTAGCTGTATGATCATTTGCCCTTGATTGAGTTTTCTTATAATAACATCTATCACTCGAGTATCTAGATGGCACTGTTCAAGGCTCTTTATGGGCGAAGGTGTAGATCGCCTATCAGATGGTTTGAGGTTGGTGGGGAAACCATGATAGGACTGGATTCGGTTCATGAGGCCATGTTAAAGGTTCAGTTGATAAGGGACCGGTTAAAAATCGCTCAGAGTCGCGAGAAATCATATGCCGATGTGAGGAGAAGGGATCTACAGTTTGATATAGACAATTGGATTTCTCAAGGTATCTCCCATAAAGGGAGTCATGCGGATTGGGAAGAAGGGGAAACTTAGTCCTCGATATGTTGGTCCCTACCGGATCATGAGAAAAGTTGGTAAGGTAGCGTATGAGTTGGACTTTCCCATAGAGTTGTCTCCGGTACATCCCGTGTTTCGTGTATCACTCTTGAAGAAATGTTTGGGAGATCCAGCTTTAGCAGTTCTGGTGAACAACATCGGTGTAAAAGACAGCCCAACCTATGAAGAAGTTCCGGTGGAAATATTAGATCGTCAAGTCTGTAAGCTAAGGAACAAGGAAGTATCTTTAGTTAAGGTTTTATGGAGAAATCAGCATGTTGAGGGAGCTACGTGGGAAGCCGAAGCAGATATGATGGATAAATACTCACATTTATTCTCTACTGGTTCAGTTTCGACTTGAGGTATAAGTTATGCCCTATGACTCTATTTAGTTTTTATGTTCAGTTCATGTGCTCAAGTTTCTTTTATGTGTATGAATATGTATGTGAAGCATGATATCAATTCAACTATGTGTCATGAATCGGAGATAGTCATTCCATAAGAATTTCGGTTAAAGTGGTCAGTATTTGAGTATTATAATTGTATATCTCTGTTCTCTACTTGTTTCCAACATTTGAGGACGAATATTCTCAAGGGGAAGATATTGTTATACCCCGAGGATTCAAAGATCGGACCAGGGAGTTGAAATGGGGAAAGATTAAAAATCTGGGTTGCAGGCACAGGACGAGTCGTTGGACGACTCATGAGGAGAGCCCATGAGTCATCAGGTGACTCGTGGGGAGGCTTGGGAGAATGGGAATAAGATAAGGAAAAAGGAGTCCGCACGGTCTTGGGAACGACTCATGGTCAGACACCCACAAGGTATAATAAAAGTAGAAAAGGCAAGGCAGTGGACTTAACGAAAGGAGACCACCACTCGTCATGCCTGGCAACGAGTCGTGGTATGAGTCGTTGGGTGGAATTTAAATGAATTAATTTTAGGGAGGCAGTGCATTTGACGAGTGGTGGCCACGAGTCATGGCCACTCGTAGCGAGTCGTCGTGTCGATCGTTAGGACCCTCGGTGACCAGTTAAGATAGTTTACCTGACGGGCAAGGTGACAGATCGTGTGGGCAGGTAACGAGTCGTCAGGTCTCCCGTCAAGGTAACTTGGCAGTTATTTTCTGCGAATTAGTAAGGGCTTTTTTCGTAAATTCCTAAGATCCTAAGGCCTAAACTACGACGTTTTTGGTTATGTATAGGGAAATTTAAAGGGGTTAAGTTCAGTTTTCACCTCATTCATTCATGCATGCAAGGTAGGGAAGTGGGAGAGTGATTCAAGCTTAGCATTCCTCAATTCATTTCAATTTCATTCTTGGGTAATCAAGGGAAGTTAAGAATCAGATATCCCAGGTATGTAAGGCTATCAATGGGTGATTTCTTCCACACCTACGCCCCTCCTCTATGATTCTTACGAAGATTTCAACAAAAACTCATGGGGTTTTGAATTTGATTTACTTAAACTCTAATGATTTGATTATGGGTTTTGTGATTTTAAAATCTTATTACAATCTATGGCTTTTGATCAGCTTTTGTGATTTAAATTAATTATAATATTATTGATTCGGAGGTTCTATGTATTTAAGCCTAATTATGCATTCCCCATGATGAATTGATTTACGATCTACTCACCCATTGATGATATTTATAAACCTAGCATGAATTATGATTTAAATCATGAATTTATTATGTTACCCATTATGATTTTATGAAATTCAAGCTATATGCGTGATATACAAGTATGCATGAACCTTATGAATCATGAATTATGTTTTGGTCAACTCATGGGTCTCGTTGCATGGCTAGTTCACGTATGTACAAGTATATTTATTATTATCATGATTTAACTAGCCCATGAATTCATGTATGTTATACTATGAGCACTATATATGTTTTGGGAGTAGTATCGAACACTGAGTAGATTAAAGGCCTAGGTTCTGCCCCGGATCTCACAAACTACGTGCCACCGTAGGTATGTTGGGACCTCCTATATGACTGTCCCCAGCCCAAATGGCCCTTTTCATGGTGATATCACACTTTCATGGTTCAACCCTTGGCAAGGTACGGACACCCTCCTTACTAGGGTTGCAAGTCGGGCTTCATGTGTGCTCATATGGGGTATTTCGGTTAAGAGAATCTCCCACTGTTCCTCATGAATTATGCATGTTATGATAATGCATTTTCGCTCAAGTATTGTTAAGTAAACCTCTTTCCTCATAATTATGATCATGTCTATATTACGGATGTTTTGTAAAACCTTGAGCCCTATGACGTGTTATGATTTACGATACGAGCATGATGTCCTACCCCTATGATCGTTTATGAATTTTATACGTGTTTTAAATGTCCTTTTTACTTGACTTTCATACTCAATACATTCCACGTACTGACTGCATACTTTCTATGCTGTATCGTTTCATGATATAGGCCCCCGTTCTCAGGCTTACCCTTACCCGTAGATTATCTTGGAGTTGCTCTCAGCATACTTGGTAAGTCCTCACGTTCAGAGGGCTTTATGTTCGGAATCTATGTTTTCTTCATTTTCTGAATTATTGGGTTAGTTGGGGAGTTGTCCCATCAACCCCTCTTTCATGATTAGAGGCTTTTCTAACTACAAGTTGTATTCAGCCGTCATGATGGATTATGTATTGTCCTTTCTCTGTATTTATGACATGTTTACGCTTCTTATGTTAAGTCTTCCACTTATGTGAATAAATTAGGATGTATGCTCATGCCATGGGTTGACTTGGAGTCTCTAGGGGCTCCTTGTCCCGTGTCTACGATCTGGGTGTACGTTTGGGTCGTGAAAAGTTCATGGAAAAGGAAGGGTCCGAGGATGTGGGCGAAGACCTGCCGCAACCAGAGGAGGGGCTCATGCTCCTGCTTTGGTTAGAGAAAGGTCAGCATCTCTGGTACCGCCTGTGGTTCAAGAGAGGGTGGCGATAGAGGTAGAGGTATCGACACAGGGAGAGATTCCTGCCGCTCCAGCATGCTCCAAGGTTCTGGCTCAGGTTCTTAACCTCCTGAGTTGCGTCGTGTGTAATGGGGCAACACTAGGAACCCCTACCGGACAACATTCAGGGATCTAGAATGCGGCTGCGGTGGCTCTTCATATAGATGACATGTCGGAGGTAGTCATGTTCCCCAAGCTGGTGGTTAGGCCCGTTATGAAAGGGGAAGAGCATGACTTGTTCTGGAGGTTCACCAAGATGAATTCTCCCACATTCTGTGGTACTGAGGCGGAGGACGTATATCAGTTATTATCAACTGCCATGAGAGGCTCCACAAAATGGGGGTAGTGGAGAAGTATGAAGTGAAGTTCGTAACCTTCCAGCTGATGGGTGATGCAAGGCTCTAGTGGAGAGCTTTTGTGGAGTGTAGACCAGCAGTGTCTCCATCGTTGACTTGGACCCAGTTCTACTCCACATTCCTAGAGAAATATGTACCTAGCATCTTGAGAGATAGGAGACGGGATGAGCTCACCACCATTGAGTAGGGGAGCTCTTCTGTTGCAGCCTACGAGGCTCGGTTCCATTCACTATCCATGTATTCTTTACCCCTACTGCCCACAGAGGAAGAGAGGATCAGGTGGTTTGTCAAAGGTCTTAATGTGGGTCTTCAGTTATCAGCCCTTTAGATGGTCTCCTTAGGTAAGACCTTTCAGGAGGTAGTAGAGCATTTGAAGAATGTAGAGAGGGTGAAGTAGGAGGGGTATGCAAAGAATTCTGAGAAGAAGGCTCGGAGGATGGGCTCCTACAGTGGCCCTATTGCTAGAATCCGATACCGTAGGGTTTCTCTAGGCATCCTATTCAGTCGGCTATGCAGGTGTCAGCCGGAGGCCCATCAGGAATCACTCCTCGACCAGCTGATTCAGTCGGGGGTACTCAGCTTGTTCGCTCAAACATTGGGGCTCATTCTATTTCTGCTATTCTAGCTCAGAGGCCAGTGATCGAGAAGGTATGCCACAAGTGTGGGGAGTATAGACATATTTGCAGATGGTGTCCGAGGTTTGGCCAGGGTGGACAGATTATTTCGCATCCAACTCCTCGAGCTCCGGCCCCTGCCGGATGAGGAGGCAGTGCATTCAGCAGAGATCGTCCACAGCTCAGGCGAGGTAGTTGGCCAGCTGTTAGAGGTGGTGCTCAACCGAGTAGAGGAGATTCTCAGGTGAGTAGGGGTGGCACCCAGTCAGGTAGAGGGGTGGCATAGCGCTACCGGGTTGGTTCGTAGGTAGTAACCAGGCCACTTCTATTCTTTTCCTGGTAGGACCAAGGAAAAGGCTTAAGATGTCGTTATCATAGGTATGATCTTCATTTCCAACATAATGGGTATTTCATTTTTTGATCCGGGTTCTACATTTTCCTATGTGTCTGCTTATTTTGCATTGGGTTTGGATATTGTTTATGATATGCTTGATACTCCTATTCATGTGTCTACTCCTATTGGGGATTGTGTTGTGGTGGATAGGGTTGTTCGTGATTGTATTGTTGATTTCATGGGGTTTGACACTCTGGTAGACTTAGTGATCTTGAACATGGTTGATTTTGATGTGATTTTGGGAATGAGCTGACTGTCCCCTTACCATGCCATTCTAGATTTCCATGCTAAGACCATCACTATATCGGGGCCAGGGTTAGAGTTTAAAGGGAATTATAACCCTACTCCTAAGAAACTCATCTCTTATATTCATGCCCATAGGTTTATAGAGCGGGGTTGTTCAGCGTGTCTAGCGCATATTCGGGATACTAATTTTGATGGTCCTTCTATTACGCCCCACCTTGGGGGGTGTAATTGGAACCTAATGCCGCACTGGTCCTTGAGATGACCTAGATGGACATATGCACATCTGGTGCATACCAGCAACACATATTCAAGAAAACAATCAGTTATATGTCGGCTCAAAACATAGCCTTAGGCCGACAAGGCCGCAACATACACCTGCGCAAAAATAGTTGACCCGACAGTTGCAATAATAAAGTCATCCTATGCGGGTCGACAAGACCACCATGTAAATTATATAAAAAAAAGACAGGAACACATATACATATATAAACACCGACAAGGCTGCTAACTGGTAATACAACTAGGCCCCTCACGACCAAAAATGTATGTCTAACTAAAATTGTAGTCTGTAAGCCTCTGAAGAGTAAACTATTAGTTAGGACAGGGCCACGGCCTACCCAAAAACTATACATCAAAAGACAGGCAAACCTCTAGTGTCTGGCAACTTCGGAAGAAGGGAACTGATCAATTTGCTGAATCTGAATGGTTGCTAAGGAGGTCTCGAAACCTATCTGTCTGAACTTGCAGGCAAGTATGCAGCACCCTATGCATGGACGTTAGTACAGTATGTACCAAATATGTAAGGCAGTAATAATAAACTGAATAGAAGCTGGCAGAGAAATTGAAAGTAATCAGCAGTAAGGGCTAGAAGTTAACCTGAACGATTCTCACCAATATGAACTGTAACTAACAAATAATATTCAAACAATAACCTAACTTGTCTGCCATAAGCCTGGTAGGGACAAATAACACAAAATAACCTACTGGACCCCTATAAGCCTCGGCAAGTGCAAATCAAGCTATATACTCCTATCCATACCACTGTAGCCCTTCAGGCAAGCTGTAACTAACATACTTGTCCTCTGAAATCTTACTCGAGCCTTCTGGGCTACTGTAACTATTTCGGAGCCTTCTGGGCTCCTGTAACTATATTAGAGCTTCTAGGCTTCTATAACTGTATCTGAGCCTTCTAGGATCCTGTATCTGCACCCCGAGCACACAAGACTCTACTGAGGGTCAGTGGTGCCACTACGACATAAGGGAAGTCCATGAGTTAATAGACTTAAGTATGGCTCTGCAGACCTCAATTTGGTTCTCCCAGATATCAAATAGCTCTTGTGAACAGTCTGTAGCTCCGTAGGCAAGTATAGTTGAACTTATCCCTTCTAAGCAACACATACGTGGGCATCTGTTTGAGTTGCCATAGGCGTTGGCCCCACGTATAATAGCTGACAAGGTCATTCTATAGGCATCACATAGTCTATCAGATGACTAACAACTAGGGTGATTTTCTGAGTGACCTATATGACAAACTATGAGTCGTAAGAAGCTATAAGGTCACTGGTAAATAGAAATTCACCTAACAAGCTACCACCCAATTCATTTGGAAACCCTGATGCTATCAACTTGAAGGTAGGGCTGTATTGTCAAGATTCTAGGCATCAAGGTATGCCAACAACCTGTAGGCGAGTTTGACTATACATATAGGCGTCCAGACAGAAAGTTATATTGCCAAGCTACTCCCTACACTACCTAACTTAACAAGAAAGGTTCAATAGCCAACCACAACACATGTAAACATAACTACTATGAAAGCACAGGTTGTATCAACTATACAACGAGAATAACTTGCTGAAGAAGGTTAGCCTTAACATACCTAGTAGGCAACTTGATAACTCCACCTTCCTCAATCAAATCCTTCAACAAACAACCACTGCACAAAGCTGCAATGTCTCACTATTTACAAGCCACCTAAAACAATCCACGAATAAACAAAACGAAGAAGAGTTCTAATATCAATAGCCATTCGATAAATATCGTATGACTTCCAATTTTAACGGTAGATGGGGGTGTAGAAGTCCCTTAGCTTCCTCAATATAAAGGAAAACCACAAAGAGATGGAAAAACACACCAATTCCCCTTGGAAAAAATCCTAGCAAAACCTTAACTATTGAAGCCAAGAAGAGTATAGTGCTTCTCACAAGAATTCCCATGACTTAGCAACCTTCATCGGTGTTGGAGGCCTTGATAAAGATCTTAGAACATGTAAATAACCTTCCAAACTGAAAGCCCTCGAAAAGATCTTGAGGTTTTAAAAAAATGAGTTTAAAAGGAGTTGGGAATCAAAAGTTATTTAAAAAAGAAGTGGGCACCGCTAAGTCGGCCAGGGTCGGGCGCACCGCGCCTTGCAATGCGCCTGCTCGCACGCGCATATATGCCCTAGATCGGCCTGTGCACTAGTGCATGTGCATCACCCATTCCATGCATGCCTTCCTACGCATGCCTCCCATGCCATGCTCGCCTTCCTGCATATGTCGCCCGTTCCATGCACGGCAACGCACGTGCGGCTCCCTACTGACGTTCGTCTGCATGCACGGCTCTCCAATCGACATGCTGTTGCTCGACATCCCAAACCGATTTTTCTTGGGCAACCTTATTTCCTTATTAATTCACTTTTACAAAATATAAAAATAAAAAATTAGCTTGAAAAATTTATTTTCTCACTAAGCCCATCTGCACTTGTTCACGGAGCATTTCATCCTTCCCTCCTTAAGGACATTCATCCTCAAATATAATTCAGCTTTAAGGGACTTAGATCTTAGGTATTGCCGAATTTTTTTTGACAAAGTCTCCTCTGTAATGTGGACTATCTGGAAACCTAAAACGCAGAAAAGTCCAACATAGGAGTCTCACAGGACACTACAGACAACTATAAAACATAGCTCCAACAACAAAAAGGCGAGCAACCAATCAACGATGGTAACAAAAAAACACCTAAGAACTATTTTACCTCAACTGTAATTGTCTGAGTGGGTGTGATATCTTCATAAAGTATGGAACAAGTGAGGGTATCTAGACCTCATATCGTCCTCAACTTCTCAAGTCATTTATTCTACATTTTTGTTCCTCCATAAGACTTTAACAGAAGCTACATCCTTGGTCCTCAGTCTACAGGCCTGTTGATCTAATATAGAAATTGGTGTCTCCTTGTAGGAAAACTCCTTTGTGACCTGAACATCCTCGACTGGGACAACCTGAGAAGGGTCTCCTATGCACTTTTATAGCATCAATACATGGAAGACTGGATGAATAGATTCTATCCCCGAAGGCACTTCTAACTCATACGCAACTTGGCCTATCTCCTGGAGGATCCGGTATGGACCAATGAATCGAGGGCTAAGCTTGCCCTTCTTGCCAAATCCCATAACGCCCTTCATCAATGAAACTTTCAGGAATACCCAGTCATCAACATCAAATCTAAGTCTCTATGTTGTACATTGGAATAGGACTTTTGATGACTCTGGGCTGTCAGTAAATGCTCTCTGATGAGCTTAACTTTATATTCTGATTGATGTATCATGTCAGGTCCAATCAATAATGACTTACCTACTTTAAACCATCCTATAGAGGACCTGCATTTCTGCCCATACAAAGACTCATAAGGCGCCATCTTAATGGTGAAATGATAATTGTTATTATATGAAAACTAAATAAGAGGTAGGTGATCATCCCAACTTCGTTTGTAGTCTAGCACACATGCCCGTAACATATCCTCGAGTGTCTGAATCATGCGCTCAGCTTGACCATCTGTCTGGGGGTGAAAAGTTGTACTCAAATTAACCTGTGTCTCCAAACCTTTCTGAAATGACTTATAGAATCTTGATATAAATTGTCCCCCTCTATCGGTGATGATGGACACTGGAACACTATGCAGTTGGACTACCTCTTTAAGTACAAATCAACATAATCTTTAGTTGAAAATGTAGTCCTGACTTGCAAGAGATGGGCTAATTTTGTCAGCCTGTCAATAATGACCCAAATAGAGTCAAATTTACACCTAGTTTGAGGTAAACCTGTAACAAAATCCATATTGATTTCTTCGCATTTCCACATAAGCACAGCTATCTCCTGAGTCAGCCTGCCAGGTTTTTGATGTTCAGCTTTTACCTATTGGCAATTGGGACACTATGCTACAAACTCAGCAATATCATTCTTCATACCATTCCACCAATAGACCTCCTTTATATCATGGTACATTTTCGTCGAACCTGGGTGAAGATAATAACGAGAATAATGTACCTCCGCCATAATCTGCAAATGAACTCCTGCCATAATTGGAACACATAGTCGACCTTTGAATCTCAAGACTCCATTCCCTGTTACCTCAAAAGCCAATAGCTCTTCTTGCTGAACCTTGTTTCTAAGCTGTACCAAGCTAGGGTTTTTGTACTGTCACTCTTTCACTTCCACAATTAGAGATGACACAACAGTATTCTTAATCACAACCCCACTATCATCTGATTCCACTAACCAGAAGGCTAGACTAGCCAACTGGTGCAGCTCTCGAGCCAATTCTCTCATTTTTGGCCTCAGGTATGATAAGATGCACATGGACCTGCGACTAAGGGCATCGACTACAATGTTAACCTATCCTGGGTGATACAAGATATTTACATCGTAGTCCTTCAACAACTCAAGCCAATGACGTTGTCACAAATTCAACTCTTTCTGCGTAAAAACATACTGGAGGCTCTTGTGATCAGTAAAGATGTCTACATGAACACCATATAAATAATGCCTCCAAATCTTCAGAGCATGAACAACTGCAGCTAATTCTAAATCATTGGTGGAGTAGTTCTTCTCGTGCTTCCTTAGCTGTCTCAAAGAATAGGAAATCACCTTACCGTGCTGCATCATGACACATCCCAATGCAACGCTTGAAGCTTCATAATATACTGTGTAACCCTCTGAATCCTCTGGTAAGGCTAGTATTGGTGCAAATATTAGTCTATCTTTTAGCCCCTGGAAGCTCTGCTCACATGACTCAGTCCACTGAAATTGAGTTGCTTTGTGAGTTAGCTTTGTCAATGGTGCGGATAGGGCAGAAAATCCTTCCACAAACCTTCTGTAATACCCAGATAACCCTAGAAAGCTATGGACCTCAATTTGAGTTGCGGGTCTAGGCCAATTCCTTATAGCCTTGTTCTTCTATGAGTCAACCTGAATGCCTGCATCTGACACAATATGTCCAAAGAAAGCTATATAATTTAACCAGAACTCACATTTTGAGAACTTTGCATATAACTTGCGATCTCTTAGGACCTAGAGTACTATTCGTAGATGATTTCTATGTACAACTTTTGAACGTGAATATACCAGAATCTCATCAACGAACACTATCATGAACAAATCTAAAAATGGCCTGAATATGCTGTTCATTAGATCCACAAACACTGCTGGGGCATTCATCAATCTGAAAGACATAACTAGGAACTCGAAATGACAATATCTGGTTCTGAAGGATATCTTTGGAATATCTTTCTCTCAAACACATACTGGATGGTATCCTGACCTTAAGTCAATCTTTGATAAGTATTTCTCCCTTCGCAGCTAATCAAACAAATCATCTATTCTTGGTAGGGGATATTTGTTCTTAATAGTTACTTTATTCGACTACCGATAATCTATACACATCCATAGTGAGCCATCTTTATTTTTCACAAACAAGGCTGGTGCACACCACGGTGAAGCACTAGGCCTAATGAAGCCTTTATCTAGAAAATCTTTCAGCTAATCCTTCAACTCCCTTAGTTCGGTAGGAGCCATTTTGTAAGGAGGAATAGATATGAGATATGTGTCTGGTGGCAAATCAATAGAAAAGTCAATTTCCCGTTCTGGGGGGATACGAGGAAGCTCATCTGGGAAGTCACTAACTATCGGAATAGACTGAAGAGTTGGGGATTTTGCCTGCACATCCCGAACTCTGACAATATGGTAAAGACAACCATTTGCAATCAGCTTCCTTGCCTGGAGATTAGACATGAACTTACCTTTTGGCATAGCTGCATTGCGCTTCCATTTCGGCACTATCTCTCTTGGGAAGTGGAATCGGACAATCTTTGTCCAACACTCAACATTGGTATAATATGGTGCTAGCCAATACATGCCCATAATCACATAAACATTAATTATTTCTAGCTCTACTAGGTCTGTAGAGTTTTGAGGGCCAACAGTCTCCACCGTATAACCTCGATAGATTCCTGGTGACAATATATTCATCAACAGTTGTAGACAGAGAGAATGGTGCTGGAGTAACTCTGGTACTACACCAAACTTCCGTGCCACTAGCGGAGTAACATAAGACAAGGTAAAGCCTGGATCCATAAAGGAATAAACTAAGTGGGAGCAAACATTCAATATACCTATCACAACATCTGGCGAAGCCTCAGAATCCAGTCTCCCTGCTAATGAATAAGTATGATCTGAACCACTGCCAAAACTAGATGCTCCTGATCTACCTCTGCCTCTACTTGCTGGAGCTGGGGGCCTGTATCTTGCAGAAGGTGTTGGAGCATTGAACTTGCTGAGGACCTACTCTGCTCATCTTGATTACTCTGATCTCTAGTCGGGAAATCCCTCATCATGTGACCCACCTGTCCACAAGAATAACAATAGTGGAGCCATATCTATATCTCCCAAGATGTCGCCTATTTCAAGTACTACAACGTGGTATAGCAGACCTCATCTGCTCCAGGCCTCTCTGTTGCTACGAGTCTGATGCCCGTGAACTTTCATCAGGACCTGACTATCCCCGATGATCTAAGTTGCTTCCCTCCTACTGCTGAGATGAGGACTAGGTGGTCTACTTGAGAAGCAAGACTTGGGACACCTTGAAACTCTTCTTGAAAACTAGAGGGTCTAGCCCTCCGACGCTGCTCCTAATCTGCCCTTTTGGCCCCATACTAATGTTGTTTGATTTCCTCTATATTTTGAGCAAAGACCTGAATTCGCAAAATATCCATGTCTTATCGCAATGTAGCTGTGATACAGGACTCCATATTTGGTGCAAGCCCTATTATAAACCGGTGTACCCTGAATGGCATAGTATCAACAAACGTTGGCGCATATCTAGCCTAGGGAAAAAACCTCAATGCATACTCTCGAACACTTATCCTGCCCTACTCTAAGTGTAAAAAATTCTCTATTCTGGCCTGCTGAATCTCCCGAGGCAATTAATGGTCTATGAAAGCTTCAAAGAGCTAGACCATGTTGGTTAAGGTGCATCTCTGCCTCTAGACCTTTCCCAACTCTCATACCACAGAACTGCTACATCTCATAGCTGGAACACTGCTAGCTCAACTGAATCTGTGGATGAGGTATGCATGACCCTGAATATTCACTATAGCTGATCTATCAAGTTCTGCAGGTCCTCTCTGTGGTCTGTCCCTGTGAACTATGGAGGACTGAAAGCAAGAAACTCATGAACCCTCAAACTATCAGGTCCCTTTGTAAGCTCGACAAATACTGGTGCTATTGGTTGGCACTGGGCAGCCATCATCTGAGCCAACATAGATACTGCACTCCTAACATCCTAATCTGAAGTTATAGGGAGAACTAGATGTGGTGTTAATGCTTCTATTTCCCTAGAAGGTTCTTGATGCCATGGAGAATGTTGGGGAGATCGAGAAGATGTCTCCCTTTCACCCTCGGGCCGGGCTGTCTCCAACGGTGGTACTCTACTAGTACCATCTCCTGCTGCTATATCCAGCTCTCGACTGGCTGTAGTATGTCTCATATCAGACAGCTCTCTATAGAAAGACATAACAACCTAAGCTTAGTGACTCAACCCTATACAACTTAGCTCTATAGCATGATTCGAGAAGAAAGAGGGGTAAACATACTATCATGCCTCGTAGCTTGCTTCTTATAAAATGTGGTGCACAACACATTTATAAATATGACACTACTAGACACGGCCTGCATACTTTCCTAGGATAGGACGTGGCTCTAATACCATATTTGTCATGCTCCACCTTTGGAGGCGTAACTAGAACCTAATGCCGCACTGGACCCTGAGCTGACCTAGCTTGATATATGCACTTCTGGTGCATACCAAAAACACATATTCAAGAAAACAATCAGCTATATCTCGGCTCAAAACATAACCTTAGGCCGACAAGGCCACAACATACACCTGCGCAAAAATAGCTGACCCAACAGTTGCAATAATAATGTCATTCTATGCAGGCTGATAAGACCACCATGCTGTCTAAATTATATAAAAAGGAAGAAAGGTGCACATATACATATATACAAGTCGACAAGGCTGCTAGTTGGTAATACAACTAGGCCCCACATGGCCAACAACACATGTATAACCAAAACTATAGTCTGCAAGCCTCTAAAGTGTAAAATATTGGTCGGGATAGGACCCTAGCCTACTCAAAAACTATACATCAAAAGAGCGGCAAACCTCTAGTGTTTGGCAATACCAGAGAAAGGGAGCTGATCAATCTGCTGAATCTGAATGTCTGCTACGGAGGTCTCTAAACCTGCAGGCAAGTATGTAGTGCCCCATGCATGGGTGTCAGTATAGTATGTATTGAATACGTAAGACAGTAATAAACTGAATAAAAGATGACAGAGAAACTAAAAGTAATCAGCAGTAAGGGCCAGAAGTTATCCTGAACGATTCTCACAAATATGAACTATAACTAACAAATAATATTCAAACAAGAACCTAACCTGGCCCTCATAAGCCTGAGTACAACCAACATAGAATAACCTAACTGGATCCTCATAAGCCCCAACAAGTACAAATAAAGCTATATACTCCTATCTATACCACTGTAAGCCCGCAGGCAAGCTGTAACTAACATACTCGTCCCCTGAAATCTTACCTGAGCCTTATGGGATCCTGTAACTGTGTCGAAGCCTTCTGGGCTCCTGTAACTATATTTGAGACTTTTGGGCTCCTATAATTATATTTAAGACTTCTAGGCTCCTGTAACTGCACCCCGAGCACACAAGACTCTACTGAGGGTCAATGGTGCCACTACGGCATAAGGGAAGTCCATAAGTGAATAGAGTTTAGTATGGCTCTGCAGGCCTCAATCCGGTTCTCCAAAATGTCATATAGCTCTTGTGAGTAGTCTGTAGCCCTATAGGAAGGTATATTTGAAATTATCCCTTTTAGGCAACATGTATGTGGGCATATGTATGAGTAGCTAGAGGCTTCGGCCCCATTTATAATAGTTGACAAGGTCATTCTATAGGAATCACAGAGTCTATCAAATGACTAACGACTAAGGTGGTTTTCTACGCGACCTATACAAAAAGTTGTGAGTCGTAAGAAGCTATAAGGTTACTGGCAAGAGGAAATTCACCTAAAAAGCTACCACACAGTTCACTTGGCAACCCTGGTGCCACCAACTCAAAGGTAGGTCTATACTATCAAGATTCTATCCCTGTAGACGTCAAGGTACGCCAACGACTTGTAGGTGAGCTTCACTATACATATAGGCGTCCAGAGAGAATGTTATATCGCCAAGCTATGCCCTATGATGCCCAACTTAACAAGAAAGGTTTAACAACTAACCACAACACATGTGAACACAACCACTACGAAAGTGCATGTTGTATCAACTATACGATGAGAATAACTTTCTGAAAGAGGTTAGAATTAACATACCTTGTAGGAGAATCGATAACTCCACCTTCCTCAATGAAATCCTTCAACAAACAACCACTTCACAAAGCCCCAACGTCTCACTATTTACAAGCCACCTAAAACAATCCACGAATCAACCAAACAAAGAAGAGTTCTAATATCAATAGCCATTCAACATATATCGTATAACTTCCAATTTTGAGGGTAGAGAAGAGTGTATCCCTTACTTTCCTTTGATTGATGGAACATCGTAAAGAGATGGCAAACACACCAATTTTCGTTGGAAAATATTCCAGCAAAGCCTCAACTATTGAAGCCAAGAAGAGTATAGTGCTTCTCACAAGAATTTCCAAGACTTAGCAACCTTAATCGGTGTTGGAGGCCTGGATAAAGACCTTAGAACCTGGAAATAACCTTCCTACCTAAAAGCCCTCAAAAATATCTTGAGGTTTTAAAAAAATAAGATCAAAAGTTATTTATAAAAGAAGTGGGCACCGCTATGTCGGCTAGGTTCAGGTGCAGCACGCCGCGCAGTGCGCCTGCCCGTGTACGCGTTGTGCAACTCCATGCACTAGGCCATCCAGCGTGCTAGTGTGCACACGTCATCCATGCCATGCGTGCCTGCTTGCTCGCCGCTCGTGCCATGTGCATCTCCCTACTGACGTGTGTCTACGCATGCGGCTCTTTAGCTGACATGCCGTCGCTCGACACCCCAGACTGATTTTTCTCGGGAAACCTTATTTCCTTTTTAATTCACTTTAGAGCAATATAAAAATGAAAAATTAGCCCAAATAATTTATTCTTACCAAGCCCGTCGGCACCTATTAACAGGGCATTTCACCTTCCGTAGAGTTAGTCTTGGTCGTTTGTGAGTTTTTAGAGGTGTTCCCTGAAGATCTGCCCAGCATGCAGCTAGACCGTGCTATTGATTTTTGTATAGATTTAGAGCCAGGGACTCGACCCATTTCTATTCCTCCATATCAAACGACACCTACTGAGTTGAGAGAACTCAAGGAACAGTTGCAAGAGTTACTTAGTAAAGGATTTATTAGGCAGAGTGTCTCCCCATAGGGCGTTCCAGTTTTGTTTATGAAATAGAAGGATGGTAACATGCGGATGTGCATTGATTACCGTCAGTTGAACAAGGTTATTGTTCAAAACAAGTACCCTCCTCGAACAAATGATTTATTTGATCAGTTACAAGGGGCGACTGTGTTTTCAAAGATCGACTTGAGGTCGGGTTATCATCAGCTGAAGATTTAGGTTGAGGATATTCCCAAAACAGCCTTCTAGACCAGGTATGGGTATTACGATTTTCTGGTCATGCCGTTTGGATTCACTAATTCCCCTGCTACGTTCATGTGTCTAATGAATGGTATCTTCAAACATTACTTAGACTCTTTTGTGATTGTGTTTATTAAATATATCTTGGTGTATTCTAAAACTAAATAGGAGCATGAGATCATTTGAGAATAGTTATAGGTTTGCTCAAGGAGAAATAACTATATGCCAAATTATCTAAGTGTGAATTCTGGTTGGATTCAGTGTCTTTTCTAGGGCACGTGGTCTCCAAGTAGGGAATCAAAGTAGTTCCACAGAAGGCGGAGGAAGTCAGAAACTACACTAAACCAACTACTGTGAGAGAAATTTGGATTTTTGTGGGGCTGGCCAGTTATTATCGTCTGTTCGTGAAGGGTTTTGCATCTATTGCCTCGGCACTGACCAAGTTGACTCAAAAGGATGTACCTTTCTGGTGGTAAGAGGAATGTGAAGCTAGTTTCTAGAAGCTCAAGACTCTGTTAACCACGACACCTATCCTAGCATTATCGATAGAAGGTAAATATTTTGTTGTTTATTGTGATGCCTCATGGTACGAGTTGGGTGCAGTGTTAATGCAGGAAGGACAGGTCATTGTTTACACTTCAAGTCAATTGAAAGTGCATGAAAAGAATTAACCCATGCATGATCTGGAGCTAGCAGCGGTGGTGTTCGCTCTGAAAATTTGGAGTTACTATTTGTACAGGGCTCGTTGCGAGGTATTCACATATCATCATAGCCTACAGTAGGTGTTTTCCCAGAAGGATATCAACTTGAGGCAGAGGAGGTGGATGGAAATGCTCAAAGATTATGATGTCACCATCTTGTACCACCCTGGAAAGGCTAATATGGTGGCATATGCATTGAGTCGTAAAACAGTGAGTATGAGTAGTCTAGCTTTCTTAGAAGCTACTCGGCAACTGATGGAGAAGGAATTTTAGACACTGGTAAATAGTTTGGTGAGGCTATCCTTGACAGAAGCAGGTGGGATACTAGCTAGCATGGAAGCTATCATCCTTGTTGGAAGAAATCAAAGCAAGACAATTTGAGGATGAGAAGCTGGGTAAGATCAGAGATAAAGTTTTGAGGGGAGAATCTAAGGAAGAGGTGCTAGATGGTGAAGGGGTTCTAAGAATAAAGGGACGTGTGTCTGTTCCCCAAATGAGTGAGCTAATTCAAACTCTTCTAGAAAAAGCTCACAACTCGAGATACTCCATTCATTCCACAGTTACCAAAATGTACCATGACGTGAAGCAGCATTATTGATGGGGCAGAATCAAGAGAGATATTATAGTGCATGTTACTTAGTTTTTGAATTGCCAACAGGTGAAATACGAACACTAGAAGCCTGGGGGAGTACTTTATAGGATGCCTATCCCTGAGTGGAAATGGGAGAGGATGGCTATGAACTTCGTAGTTGGTCTTCCAAAGACTCTGTAAAAGTTTGACTCCATTTGGGTCACTATGGATAGATTGACCAAGTCTACTCATTTCTTAACTATCCAAGTGACTTACATTGCCGAGAAGTTGTACAAGTTGTACGTGAAGGAAGTGATTTGATTGTATGGGATGCCAGTGTCGATTGCGTTTTATAGGAGTACTCAATTCATCTCTCATTTTTGGAGGACCTTGCGGGCATTGTTGGGCACCAGGTTGGACTTGAGCACAGCCTTCCACCCTCAGACAAATGGACAGTCAGAAAGGAATATTCAATTGTTGGAGGATATGTTGCAGGCTTGTGTCATAGATTTCGGGGGCCATTGGGATAAATTCCTATCCCTAGCAGAGTTCTCTTACAACAACAACCATCACTCGAGCATTTGCATAGCTCCATTTGAAGCTTTATATGGGAGGAAGTGCAGGTCTCTAAACAGTTGGTTTGATGCGTTTGAAGTGAGGCCTTGGGGAACCTACTTGTTGAAAGAGTCTTTAGAAAAAGTTTGCATAATCCAAGAATGTCTGGTAGCTGCTCAGAGTAGAACAAAGCAATATGTGGACAAGAAGGTGAGGGATATGGAGTTTATAGACGGAGAGCAAGTTCTGCTCAAGGTATCCCCCTTGAAGGGGGTGATGCGATTTTGTAATAGGAGCAAGATTAGCCCGAGGTACATCAGACCATTCGAAATACTCCAGCGTATGGGGGAAGTAGTTTTAAGCTGGCACTACTGCCAATATTGTCTGGGGTATATCCGACGTTTCATGTGTCAATGCTGAAGAAGTACCATGGAGATGGGACTTACATTGTTAAATGGGACTCTATGCTACTAGATGAGAATTTGTCTTATGAGGAGGAGCCGATGGCGATTTTGGATAGAGAGGTTCAGAAATTGAGGTTGAAAGAGATTTTGAAGATTAAGGTCCAGGGGAAGAATCATCTCGTAGAGGAGGCCACTTGGGAGACCGAAGCTGATTTGCGGACCAAATATCCTCTGTTGTTTGTGGAATCTTGTATGTTCTACTTCTTGCTCTTATTGTAGGCTGTTCAGGGATGAACGATATTTCAATCGGTATTTGATGTAACGATCCGCATGTCGTTATGAGGGAAATGGATTTAAAACACCCAAAAAAGCTAAAATCTATAGAATTGGAAGTGAAATCAGCTAAGTGTTAAAAAGTGACTTTTTGGGGAGCTACTGGTTCAAGGAACCACTGCAGTGGTAGGATGTCTTTTGCAATGAGACCATGGTGACGGTCAGAGTCCCACTGTAATGGATTGGGGAATTAACCTCCGATCTCGCCGCAACGGTCTCTTGACCACTGTAGTGGGTCTGCTGTAGTAGAAATGTGACCGCTGCAGTGGAGAGAGGATCATCAAGTGGGTTTAAGTGGAATTTTGGGGGGTTTTACCCCATTATTTCCAAAAGTGATAAGAAAGGTTAGAGAGTGAATATTTCCTCCAGAGAGTGAATTTATCTTCCAAGGTAAGATTCTGGCTCCCCTATCTCGATGTATAGGTATTTTTGACCTTAGAAAACTTATAGACCTTTTATTGATGGGATTTTGAATTGAGAAAACCCTAGGTTGATAGATTAGGGCTGAAGTGTGGGTTGAGGTTTGAGGAGTGTACATAGGATTACTTGTTTGAGAATGTGGGTTACAGGGAATTAAGACCTGGAACTAGAGGGAATTGGGGTCTTACTTTTGAATGTTCCCTAAAGAGAAGGGTTTGATCTCCTAGGCCCTTATTTTAGTAGTAAGTAATTGAATCACTCTACATTGTTGTTGCAGATTTCGAACTTTCTGAAGCATTGAGAAATGGCAAGGCTCCAGCGGAGTTGTTGACGTTTCGTACCCAAACTTTGAGGTAGGTTATGGTTTACAGGGATTAGAATTTATAGAGTAGCATGTACGTTGTGTGCAATAATGCTATGTGATTGGTCTTCGGACATTACTTGTTATGACAATTTATTTTGAACAAACTGTTGAACGAATGTGGATGTGATGTGATATTAAACTGTGATAAAATTGTGTTAAGTAAAGATATTATACACTATTAATGCAATGTTTTGTTGATTTGTAATTGTTCGCTTGGAGGAGTAGATGGTAAAACTCCTGTATGTTTAAATAATGCACTTTGTTGTATTCACTTGATGAGAATGATTAAGGATAACAATAATGTCCTTAGATGAGAGGCTCGTGCCCAATGGGAGCATCCGGGCGAGCGATATTGATTGAGCAGCTCGTTTTCGAGGGGAGCACTGGGACGAGCATATGAGTGGGAGTAGGTACCACGCCGGTACAATACATGGATTTCTAGAGTCTCCTGCAGGTCATGAATGGAAGAGCAGAAATAAGTCCCTCTAGAATGTGTGTACATTGACTTTGAGAATGGAGTGTTTATGGTGATATGGTGGAGGCGTGTGCCCGACATGTCACCATTAGTTTTATTTCCTGATGTGTGTGTAATTTTTGAAAGTTCGGAATGAGAATGTACTAAGTGGTTGAGTGTAATTGGTGACCCTGTAATTGTAAATGAACTGAGTAAGTGGAAAAAATATCGTAAGGGTGATACGGTGTGATAACAAAAAATGCTGAGTTGATCTTTCTATGCTCAAATGCTTTAAACTGCATGTTGAGATGAGTTATTATTATTTATGTCAAAACTTGTGTTATATCTGGCTGAAACATAGAGGGTGTGAACTGTTGAGAATTGTGAGATGAAGAAGGTGTAGCTGATTTGAGTTACTGCCTCGAGCAGTACCGCTACAACAAAAGAGCCGATCTAGTGAGTAGGTCGGTTGTCACCTGTGCAGAGCTAGTGTATATGAGATGTTGTTCTTTTATTTGATGTTCGAAACTAATCTTATATTGTTGTTGCCTTGATTATATGTTATTATGTAAGGTATGTCAATGATTCCTACAAGTGCCGTGTTTGTACTGACCCTACTCTTGCATTTCTTTTCTGAGTGCGGAATACTATCCAGGAAGCTCTTCTCCTCTCCACCTTTAGTCAGCAGCAGTTTCTCTAAAAGGTGAGTGGCACGAAATGTGCGAAGATGTCCCTCCTCTAGACATTGCAGCTTTTTTTATTTCTCTTTAGTTATATCCTCTTAGACTTGTAGCTAGACGCCAAAGTTCAATGACATTCGGATTCTGGGGAATATTGTATTGTCTTTTTTTTAAAATTTTGTTGGTTATTACAAATTGCGGATAGCTCCTTTAATTTTATTTCCTTTATATTCCTTCTTGTATGGTTGATGATGGAGTAGTTATTGGGAATCGTTGGTTCGCCCACTGAGGGGTTAGTGTAGGTGCCAATTACGACCATTTGGGTCGTGACAGCTGCATCCCTTTCAGTCTAAGGTTTACTAACCGATTATGTTCTCCTCTGGCACTTGGAGATGATTTCAGACTCCCATTTCATGGCATCCATCTTTTCTCCACATATCTATCACATTGGCATTAGTTAGTAAAGTTGATCTTGATGTGAAATATATCCAAGTTTAGGTGAAGAAACTTAGGACATCATTACAATAATAGTAAGATAATTACAGACAGTTAACTACAATGTCATACTTTGCTCGGATAGAATTTTCAATACCAACTCTGTCGTATCTGGTAGGCAGCTTGGATTCCCAGTAGCTATTAGATTTCTGATTTCCCATTGATAAAAGTAAGAAGTCAAGTTATTCAAGAAGAAGAAAAAGACTGCTCAAAATATTATAAACAAGAGGAAAACATGAACCAAGAATTTATATGTATTCATGTTTTTGCCTTTTGAAATTCTCAACTCATATTGATAGAAATAAATTGACTGCATCAATGACAACAAACTTAATTGCTATCCTCATTATCATTGCAACGGTTTCATTATTAAAATTATTCCTGGCTATTTTAATTGTATCATTATAAATGAAAATAATAAGGAAAGAGCAATTAGTTTTTTTTTTGAAAATTTTAGGTTAGAAAATAAGAAAAACTTCAACATTATGAGAAAAGATAAATAGTAATATTGGCCAATGAGACATGCCACTTCATCATGTTCATTTGCAGCTTTATATATATTGATTCTATGATGTTGTTACAATCTTTTATACCTAACTTTGCTTCTTCTTAAATCTTTTGGAAGTCTAACTAATTTATTGTTAAAGACAAGTTTTATTTACAAGCCGCAATATATATACATAACAAAAAAATAATTTGGGTGATGACGATATTTCTAGATAGTAGAATAGGACAAAGAACTTTACAATTCGTAACTAGGCAAGTAATTTCAGATGGCTGATGATCTGAACAACTGGTGTCTCATAGTCATGTCCATATAAAGTTTCTTCATCCGAGTCTATAAATTTGAACCCACCATGTACAAAAAGTCATATTTCAGTATACATATTATTTCCTTGATTCACTCATTATAAATATTCATTATTTTATTAATAGTTTTACTAAGTCCTATACAACTATCTAGAGTTGCTTTTCAAAAATGACGCTCGAAAGAAACTTGAAGATCTTTACAAATTCACTATTTATATTTACTTTTACATTCATAAAATAATGTAAGATATAAAATAATTTTAAAATAACTTTAATTTTAGGGTGTCCGGCGAGAGTTTCCTTTTATTTACATATTTTGCGCGTCTCAAGTTTCTTCACCGGAGTTCGATAATAGATTTGAACCTACCAAGTACAAAAAATCATATTCTTGTGTATGTATATTATTTCCTTAATTCAAATCATTATAAATATTCATTAGTTTACAAATATTTTAACTATGTTCTATGCAACTATCTAGAGTTGTGTCTCGAAAATGAAGACACTCGAAAGAAATTTGAATGTCACGCCCCAAATCTGGGGAGGCGCGATTGACACTCGATGCCTATCTAACCGAGTAAGCCAACTATAACTCAGCTGTAATCATGATATTCAGGCCATCATGGCCATCATCACAACCTGCTGGACAATAAGTGAATATGGACCAACAAAGTCACAACAACAAAACAACAATAAAAATAGGGACGACAATGCCACAACTCAATAACATTAATGAAAAGGCAAGCTAATAAGACTGCAACACAACTATATAGATACAAAAGGTCGATTGATGGTTACATATTACGTGAGTTTTATGAGCTTGTTTGATGTGAATTTAGAGATTTTATGTGTGAATATTGCTAATTTATGTTTCTTTTATCTAATGAAGACGAGCCTAACTTGAGAGATAAATGGATGAAACAATGAAGAAATTAGTAAAAAACTTAAAAGAAAGAGGTGCAAAACCATGCACTTGGGAGTTCCGTCACACGGCATTGAACAGAGTAGGAATAAGACTAAAAATTGCTGGAAGTGCTGCGCAATTAGGTATTCAGCTGCATGACAGTGCATCAGACTTTTGGGGGCTAATTTTTTGATTCATTTATTTAAGGATGTTTTCGTCCGAAGTTATTTGAGACATGTTATAAATAGATTCTAAACACATTTTTAGAGGCACTTTTGACCTAGGGAATTTGGGAAGAGCATTGAAGAGCGTAGAATAGTGAAATTCTTTACTTTTCATCACGATTTGATTCGATACAAAAGTTTGAATTAATTATCGGTTGTAATTTCTTCTAATTCTTATTCTTTGATGTTTTCTTTTTATATTATAGAGTAATTTAACCAAGGGTTTTTGACAGACATAGTGTATTGATAATTTTTTATGAATTTTGATTCTTGTTTATGCTTGAACTCGATGTTGGAGTTGAGTTAAATCGCATTCTTGTTCATTATTTTATTTAATGAAAATAGGAATAAATTAGTAAATATCTTTACACTATCTTGATTTTGGTTTGCTTTTATTATTTCTTCTAAGTAATATGAAGAACTTGTCGAATTTATCAATTGAACAAATAAGGAAAACATTAGAAAGATGATTTTCTCGAGACTAAAAAATTACCGAGTTCTATTATATATTTTTCGTAGGGTTTTTATTGGTTTATTTCACAGAGTTTAGATTGAATTGAAAGAGGAATTTAAGTTTTAAGAATAATCTAATTAACTATTAAATTCGTGAAAATCAATATATCCTTAGAAGTGAATTTCAAAAAGAGTTAGATTCCCAATAATTATCTTGTATTTGTCTGTCTATTACCCTTACTTCTCATTTGGATAGAAATCGTTGCTCTTGTTATAAATTATTTTTACGTAAGTTTTTGTCAAAAAATGTGGTTTTTAACCAGAACCAACTCACGTTTTAATAACTTGAATAATAGTAAACAAGTTTTATTTGATTTATTATTTGAATCAACTCCCTGGGTACGATCTTGATACTATACTATCTTTGGCTAGCGAAGTGCTCAGTTTACACTGTATTTTGTGTTTGTTAAATTTTGGCGCTTTTGCTGAGGATTCGCAATAAATAGTATTCAAACAAAAAATATGTATTAATTTAGTACTTTTATTTTTATTTTTATTTACTTCATGTTTCACACTTGGTCTATAAGTTCGCTTTGTTGACAATAGGATAATTACAAGTAGAATTCTCAATCACTGGTGTATGACACGATCATCATCCAAGGATATTGTTCATTACAACCTAAAGTTGGAGGGATCCCCATGCCTATTGAAGAAAGAACTTGTAGATAGATTTTCAAGGCAGTTATCTAACTAGAGTATTATGGCCGAGAATGTGCACAATGCTGCCTTAGAAGATCAAATCAACCCCAATAGTGAAAATCACTCTCTTGGTGTGGTGGATGAGATTGTAAATAGCATAAACCAATGTCAACCTGCTGATAAGAAGATTTATTAGATAAAAATAAAGGCAGAGTGGGAAGATTTCTTGGGGACTATACTGGACCAAACTACAATGAAATGCAGTCTAGTTTGAGATGCCCATCTATTGCGGCAAACAATTTTGAGATCAAGCATAGTGTCCTCCAACAAATTTAGAGCAACGGTGTGTTCAGAGGAAAGTAGAATGAGGATCCTACTAGTCACCTCATGAATTTTGATGAAATAACGAATACCTTCTTGTACAATGGAGCGTCTCATAATGTTATATATTTAAGGGCATTCCCCTTCTCCTTGAAGGATGATGCAAAAAATATGGTTGAGGAGTCTACATTTGGGTTCAATTCGTACTTGGGAGGAAATGACTCCAAAATTTCTCGATAAGTACTTCACATCAGCAAGAACAACTAGAATGAGGAAGGAAATCAAAATTTTCGAGCAATTAGAGGTAGATACAGTGTTTGAAGCATGGGAGAGATTTAAAGAATTATTGCGAAGATGCCCTCACAATGGGTGGCTTGCCAGGCAGGGGGACATGCATGCGTGGTGATATCACAAGGATCTAATAAGAAATATATACATATACCTACAGTGGCATGTAGTTCTGAGACCACGGGGTTTTCCTTTGAACGTCGGGTCTACTCGGTGCTAGACACTGCTCCCAAAAATATGCACATGAGGGCTCATATCATAATCGTGAAATCATTCATGAAGTTCATGGCCAAAATAAATAATAACATGATGGATCCCACTTGAAATACATGATTAGCCATGAATAAGGGTCCGTGAATCGGCCAAGAGTGATAAATACATAAATCATGAAACCATGCATACTTGTAAAACATTCTTACTTGATATTCATAAATCTATGATGAGTACTTGAAGATAAATCATAACATGAATCATAAATCATAATTTTAGACTTGATAATATCAAAATCATAATAGAATCATAACTTGACATTTCATGAAGATTGCATAGTTGGGCATAATTTAATTAGAAGTTGAAACTATAAATTAATAATCAAAATAATTATAAAATCTTGCCATAGATCATAAAACATGATTTGATACATGAAGGGAATTGACCCATAGATAGATCGTAGAGAATTTCACAAGAATTGGAATAAACCCCATAAGATCATGAAATTTGAATCTAAAATTGAAATCCGTAGAATTGAGAAGAATCTAGGGCATGGGAATGAAAAGGACTCCCATTCATATATTCACATACCTGGGTAAATCGATTTCACACTCCCACTTGAAAGACCAAAGGAAATTGGAGAGAATTTGATGAAATTCCTCAAGCTTGATCTTCAAGGAAGGCTCTAGGTTACATGCATGGAGTGGGGATTCTTAGAATAGGTTTACCCCATTAAAACCCTGCTAACTGAGCTTAAAATGATGTAGTTTAGGATTTTAGGGTTTTGGAATGACAAAAATACCCTTAATGAAAAACTTGGAAAACCTGCACCGCCATTGACCACGACTGATCCAACGAGTCGTTACAAGCTTCCACGAGTCATTGTTCCCCCGATGCTTCAGCGCAGGTTCCAGTCTTAGACGTGTTACCACGATAGGTTCCAAGAGTCGTACCCAGCTCCAATGACTCGTGGCAACCATCCGTTGTCACCACTGTCCCTTTTCCGAAAACCTTCCAACGAGAGCATACCACGACCCGTGACTTGTACTAATGAGTCATTCCATGAATCTTGCGTGCCTCCCTGACCACGACCACCCTAATAAAGACTCATTTCCAACGATCCATTACTTCAACCAACGGGTCGTCCTGAGATCCTTTACTTCCTAGCCTACTCTGCAGATTCTCACAACGAGCACCTCCAACGGGTTGTTAGTCCCACAAATGACCCATACAACGAATAATTCTGAGAAGAAATCTTAGATTTTCTGCTACTTTTCATTTCAAATCCCGAGTCTAGGCTTAGGCACTTTAGGGTGTTATAATATCTCTTGGTTGGGAACATCCGTTCTTGAATGTGGGTAAACATACTGAAAAGCTGGGAAATGCAACTACCATGTCAAATACTGAACATTTAAGCTAAAAACTGACGGTGTAACGAACTCCAGACTAGAATACATGACTGAACTGAATTCATAAATCACACATACATACATCAACATAAAAGAAACTGGGACACATGAACTGAACAAAAAACTGAATAGAGTACTAGGAAGGAAATTCATACCTGAAACTGAAATTGAGCCTAGAGGGAATAAATGCGGGAATTTAGCCATCATATCTTCTTCAGCTTCCCACGTAGCCCCCTCAACATGATGATTCCTCCATAAGACCTTGACTGAGGCTATTTCCTTGTTTCTTAGATTCCAAACCTGACGATCAAGTATTTCTACTGGAACCTCCTCATAGCTAAGGCTATCCTTCACACCTACACTCTCCACCAGAACAACTAGAGCTGGATCACCCAGACACTTCTTCAAGAGAGATACATGAAAAATTGGATGAACTGAAGCTAATTTTGTGGGAAACTCCAACTCATAGGCAACCTTGCAAACACGTCTCACAATTCAGTATGGACCAATATAACGGGGACTGAGTTTCTCTTTCTTTCTGAGCCTCATCACTCCCTTCATGGAATATACTTTCAGAAACACCCAATCATCAACTTTAAACTCAAGCTCCCTCCTCCTCACATCCGTATATGACTTTTGGCGACTTTGAGCTGTTTTCAACCTGTCCCTTATAAGCTGAACTTTCTTCATGGCCTCATGGACTGAATCTGGTCCTATCAGCGCAGCTTCATCGATTTCGAACCAACCAATAGGTGATCTACACCTTCACCCATAAAGAGCCTCAAACGGAGCCATTTGAATGTTGGAATTGTAGTTGTTGTTATATGAAAACTCAATGAGAGGAAAATGGTCATCCCAATTACCTTTGAAATCAATCACACATGATCTCAACATATCCTCCAGAGTTTGAATGGTCTGTTCTGCCTCGCCATCTGTTTGCAGGTGAAACGTTGCACTAAGCTTAACCTGGGTACCGAAGCTCTTCTGAAATGATCTCCAAAACTAGGAGGTAAACTGAGTACCTCTGTATGATATGATGGAAAAGCCAACTCCATGCAACCAAACTAACTCTCAAATATACAACTTAGCATAATCCTCCGCTGAATCGGTAGTTTTGACCGGTAGGAAATGAGATGCTTTAGTCAACCTTTGCACAACCACCCAAATAGAGTCATACTGTCGGCATGTACGAGGAAACCCCATAATGAAGTCCATATTGATATCTTCCCACTTCCAAGTAGGGATACTAATATCTTGAAGCATACCTCTAGGTCTTTGATGCTCAACCTTCACTTATTGACAATTCAGACACTTAGCCAAAAACTCTGCTATGTACTCTGCTATGTCCTTCTTCATGCCATTCCACCAATATACTCCCTTTAGGTCATGGTACATCTTGGTGGCACTTGGATGGATAGAATATCTGGAACCATGAGCTTCATGCAACATCCGCTCCCTCAAGTCACCAGCATCTGGTACACACAAACGACCCTAATATCGGAGCACACCATCTCCCCTTTGGAGAAGACCTCTACCTTCTGATTCTGAATGTCTTCCTTCAACTTTACCAAAATAGGATCCTCATCTTGTCTAGCTTTGACCTCGGTCACTAAGGATGATTCTAACCTATTCTGAATAATAACACCACCATTCGTCTAGTCAATCAGACGAACTCCTAATCGTGCAAGTCGGTGCACATCCTTTACTAACTCCTTCCTTTCCTCATCTACATGAGATACATTCTCCATGTAAAGCCTGCTAAGAGCATCTTCCACCATATTTTTGTTTCCCGGATGATAAAGGACACTCATATCATAATCTTTAAGAAGCTCCAACCACCTCCTCTGATGTAGGTTCAAATCCTTTTGGGTAAATATGTACTGTAGGCTTTTGTGGTCCGTAAAAATATCTAAATGGACCCAGTACAGATAGTATCTCCAAATCATCAAGGCAAATACTACCACCACCAACTCGAGGTCGTGAGTCGGATAATTCTTTTCATGAACCTTCAGCTGCCTGGAAGCATAGGCTACAAATTTATCGTGTTGCATGAGTACACAATCAAGGCCGATCCTCGAGGCGTCATAATATACCACAAATCCATTGGTGCCCTTAGGAAGGGTCAACACTGGTGTTGAGGTGAGTCAAGTCTTCAGCTCTTGGAAACTCTTATCACAAGCGTCCGACCATTGAAACTTCACTTTTTTCTGGGTCAATTTAGTCAAAGGGGCTACAATGGATGAAAACCCCTCAACAAATCTCCGATAATAACCCGCTAATCCCAAGAAACTCCTGATATCCGAAGGATTAAATGGTCTAGGCCAATTCTTCAACGCTTCTATCTTTTGAGAGTCTACTTGTACACCCTCACTTTACACCACATAACCCAAAAACGCCACTGAGTTAAACTAGAACTCACATTTGCTAAACTTAGCATACAACTGACGATCCTCAAGGGTCTGTAGCACCACCCTCAAATGAGCGTAATGCTCCTCCTCGCTTTGAGAGTATATGAGAATATTATATATGAATACAATGACAAACATATCCAATATGGCTTGAACACCCTGTTCATAAAATCTATAAAAGCTGCAGGAGAATTCGTTATTCCAAGAGACATAACTACAAACTCATAATGACTATACCGAGTCCTGAAGGCTGTCTTCGGAATATCACTCTCGCTAACTCTGAGCTGATGGTACCCGGATCTAAGGTCAATCTTCAAAAAGCACTTAGCACCCTGAAGCTGATAAAATAAATCATCGATCCTAGGGAGAGGATACCTGTTCTTGATGGTAACTTTTTTCAAATTACCGATAATCAATGCACATACAAAGAGAACCATCCTTCTTTCGGACAAAGAGAACTGGTGCACTCTATGGGGATTTGCTAGGTCTGATGAAACCCTTGTCTAGAAGGTCCTTCAACTGATCCTTCAACTCTTTTAGCTCGGATGGAGCCATTATATAGGGAGGAATAGGTAAAGGTTGTGTATCGACAAGAAGGTCAATACTGAAATCGATCTCCCGCTCGGTAGGATTCTCGGTAAGTCATCTAGAAACACTTTTGGGTACTAACACACAACTGGAACTGACTGGATAGTCGGGGTTTTGGATGTAACATCCTTAACCCTAACTAGGTGGTACATGCAACCTTTAGAAATCATCTTTCTTTCCTTAAGGTAGGAAATGAAGCAACCTACAGGCACATCTAAGCTACCCTTCCACTTTAGGACTGGCTCACCTAGAAATCTAAACTCTACTGCACGGGTTCTATAATTGACTGAGGCACATGCATGTAGCCAGTCCATGCCGAATATAACATCAAAATCGGTCATGGCTAACTCCACTAATTCTGTTGCGGTGACATTCTGAAGGACTGTGACAGGGCAATTTCTATATACCCCTCGAGCTACAACTGAATCACGGACTGGAGTAGAGACTGAGAAGGGTTCTTATTAGATTTTGGGACTGACTCTGAAACTACTAGCAGCATAGGGCATCACAAAAGATAAGTAGCCCCTAGATCTAATAATGCTTATACATCAAGGTGCAATACTCGTAACATATTGGTAACCACATCTACTGAAGTGTCCTGCTCCTGTCGATATGCAAGGGCATAAAACCAGTTCTTGCACTGTCCACCACCTGCACTGGTGGATGCACCCTGTTGAGCTAGGCATGTTGGTGCTGCTGCTGAGTTGGTAGCCTGAGTACGACCTCTACCATCACCCTGTTTGGCCAATGGACACTCCTGACGCTTGTGCCCGAGTCTACCATACCCAAAATAGATATCTGATCCAATCAAGCACTCCCTTATATGATTCTTGCCACACTTTCTGCAGGCCAGGAAAGTACGCTCTATCTGCATGCTACTCTGGCCCCTTGAGCCTAAGGCTCTACTCCTATGATCACCTCACGGTTTGGATGGTGCATTGGATAATGATATCATTGGAATCGATTACCTATGATGAGATTGCTGGCGATGTACGCTTCCCAATCTCTACTGAGAGAACCCATAACTGTCTGTCTTGGCCCTCTTGGCCTCTCTCTCTCTCTCTCAGATACACTGCCTCTATCTTCTGAATGTACAAAACCATTCGGGGAAAGTCAATGTCCTAATGAAGAATGGAGATCCTACAATCCTTGTCCAGGTAGTCCGCCACTCCATGTACAAACCTGCTCACCCAAGCTCTCCGATAAGCCACTAGCTCTAGTGCATACTTGAACAAATGGGTAAACTCCAAAGCGTACTCCTAGACTGTTATGTTACCCTGCTTCAGGTTCACAAACTCCGCTGCTTTAATCTTCCTCATCTCACGAGGGAAGAACCGATCCAAAAATGCGGTGTGGAACTCATCCCAACCAATGGGCCCTGCTCCAACTTCCCTGCTATCCTTTCATTACCTGAACAAGATGTGTGCGACCCCTTTCAACTGATACAAGTCTAAGTTTGTGCTTCCTCCCCAGTCAATCCCATGATTTGAGTGATCTTCAACACTTCATCAATAAACTCATGTGGATCCTCATCCACCTTCAATCTAAGAAACTCCGGAAGGTTCATCCTCAGAAAATCTCTAACCCTCGCCGCCGCCGCATTCCCATTCTGAGGGATATGCGCCACCACCTGTTGGTTGACTTGGGTGGTCAAGGCCTAAGCTAGCATCTGAATGGCTGTCCTAAACTCAGCGTGGGCAACCAGCTCCGGTACATGCTCCTTATGGGTTGGTGGGGCCTGTTGATGCCTATCTCTATTGCCATTCCTGTGGCCGTTTCCATTCCCATTTCTTCTTTTGTTAACTCAGTGAGGGGGTGTGATTCTAAAAACACGTATAGCATGAGTTGTTAGGATAGAGAGATATTTCATCACACGACTTAGATCATGAAAGAAGGGAACTTTTCCTAAACGCCTCTTAGCCTCTTCGTCATAAGTGTGTTGAGCTTTACACCCACGAAAAATATTCTACTCAATGCAGCTTTCAAACACCCTAGGACACTTCAAAACCTAATGCTCTGATACCAAGTTTTTCACGATCCGAACATAGACCCAGATTGAGACATGGGACAAGGAACCCTAAGAGGCTCCAAGTCGACCCATGGCATGAACATAACGTCTAAACTTAACATAAGAAAATGAAAGTTTAACATACATAATAG
>JACEIK010004344.1:105918-119139 GCA_018107945.1 Datura stramonium
CTCCCTAATTCATGAAATTCTATTGATAATTCTATGGGGTTTTATCCCAATTCTTATGAAATTCTTATGATCTATCTATGGGTTAATCTCCTTCATGTATCAATTCATATTCTATGAATCATGGGAAGAGTTTACAACTATTTCAATCATAAACTTATGGATTTGAATTTTCTAAAAACTATGCCCAATTATATATGTTTCATGATAAATCAAGTTATGATTCTAGTTTGATCTTGATGTTCTTTTACCCATTATGATTTATCACTTATGATATTACTTCTCTCAAATATTCATCATGAATTTATGAATATCAAGTATATACATATTTTACAAGTATGCATGAACTAATTGATTTATTATTTATGATTATGGTCGACCCACAGACCTTACTTTCATGGCTAGTTCACGTATTTCAAGCATGCTTATGATTATCATGATTTTAGCTAGCCTATGAATCCAATGTATACTATCCTATGAGCACTACATATATTTTGGGAGTAGTATTTAACACTGAGTAGACTCGGGGTCCAAGCATGCCCCAAGTCTTAGAACTACGCGCCAACATAGCCACGATGGTACCTCCATGTTACTATCCCTTTTTACCAAATGGGCCCTCTATTGTGATATCACACCTCTTTCATGGTTCTACCCTTGGAAAGGTATGAACACCCTCCCGACTTGGGGTTTACAGGTCGGGCTCCATGTGTGTCTTTTTAATGGGTGTGAATCGTGCCACACTTATGATGAAGAGGTTACGATACGTCTAGAAAATGTTCCCTTCTTTCATGACTCTATCTCGTACCATGAGTTCGATTCTCTCCATTTCTCTAACTTGTGTTATACGCATGTGCAGAAACATGTCTTCATAGAAAAACAATGGGAGTCAGCAGCCTCACCAACTCCAATAGGCCCCATGTAAGTTACGGATGCAGAACTCGAGCCCGCCCTCAGAGTGTTGATACGAGCCATGATCACCCAGCCTAACAAACAAACTATCACATCAGTGAACCCTACCAGAGAGGCGGCAACTACTAAGGTTAAAGAACTCATGAAGAGGATTCCGTCTAAGTTTGGTGATACAAATATGGGTGGAGAGCGTAAGGGAGAAGAAGGAGGAACAAGAGGCCAGGACCGAAAACCTTGAGAGTTTCCAACAAGGGTCAAGTAGTGGGAGTCTCTCTCAACCCCGTCAACAGTCTTTAGCTCAAGTTCGGGGTTACAAGTCTCGGGTGGGAGATTACTTACCTAGTTTGCGAGTGCTGCAGGAAGAATCACTTAGGAAAGTTCTTGGTGGGCTCAAATGTATGCTTGTATTGTGGTCAGCCCAAATATAAACACAAGGATTGCCCTTCAACCAAGTGAGACGGTCAGAGAGGTCGTGCCTCGACCACCCGTCTAGCAGCTCTATCTAGCAGTCGACATGCTTGAAATATGGTAGATCACATGCGGGATGGTGTTTGGTAGGTTTAGACATTTTCTACAAATGTGGGGAGGCATGACACATGCACAAGAATAGCCCATCGGCCAAGCAGGGCAAGGGTAGAGCCGATGCGCCAATCACCGAATTAGCAGCTCAAGCAAACCACCCATCTCAGTAGCACGGGTTACCAAGAGCAAGTGGCAGTCAGCCTCAGATACAGTCTCAGGTATGTTACAAGTCTTCCTATCGAACCTACCATGATTGCTAGTTCTGAGAACTACTGTATGAGGTACAAGATCCCTTTGTGCATTTTAATATGAGTTTTATTCGTGGAAGGGGGGAAATGGTAAGTGAAGGGCCAAGTCAGGTCTTGAGTTTTCTAGCGAGG
This sequence comes from Datura stramonium, assembly GCA_018107945.1. Lineage (NCBI taxonomy): Eukaryota > Viridiplantae > Streptophyta > Magnoliopsida > Solanales > Solanaceae > Datura > Datura stramonium. Next base: position 107,727 of record JACEIK010004344.1, read on the forward strand.
AAGTTGTATAGATAGTATCTGGGAGTAGTCAATCATTCCCCTTTAGATGTTTCCCTTATGTTTTGATCGATGCTACGCTTAACTCATGCTCATGTCTAGAACCCTAAGATGATAGGTAACCCCGTCAGTCAGCGATCTCAATGTTAACCATTCAGCTTCATGTCATGACCCTCGTTATGTATGTGAACTCATGTATTTTAGCATGCTCAACTCTATGAACACAACCCCTAAGAATTGCCCTATCAGCTCATAATATCGTGTTATATTAGGTATATGCCCAACTTAGATTTCTTAAATGATTTGTGCTCATGATTCCCTTACTTTAAACCCTATAGATGTTCCCCATGATGGAGATGATGGTTAAAATGGGTACGTTTAAGGTAACTCCCTGTCCAGGCCATAAGTGTCTGGTATGTAGAAGTTCAAGATGCACGGTTAGTACCCAAGCCTGGGAGTGTAACAATCCACGTGGTCATTTTGTGATTGTAGATCTGTTTTCCTAGGTCGAACCTTTCTATATATTTATTTTGTTATTCATGATTTGCGGAGGTGGATGACACCGTTCCCGAGATGACCTAATGAAGATTGGGTGAGATTTTTTATTTTTGGAAGGTTTGAAGTTTGAGGGGTTGACCAAAGTCAACATTTCAGGTTATCGAGTTCGAATTTGGATTCTAAAAGCTCTATTGGTTCTGGATGGTGATTTATAATTTAGTTGGGTAGTTTGCATGGATTTCTAGGTGATTCAAGAGTGATTTGAACCTTTGGTTGAATTTTTGAGCTTTGAGAAAGCTAAGTTTGACCACAGTCAACTTCCGATCAAAAAAATCATATATTGGTAATTTGATGATTCCAACCAGTCCGGAATGGGTTTTATGATTGAATTGCATATTTGGGTTGTGACCGGGGGATTTTGAATGAGTTTCAGGTGGATTTGAATGTTTTGCGTATTTGGCATGATCTTAAGCATAAAAGGTGAAAACTTAGAGGTTCAGGACTTCAATATTCTTAGCATGAATTGTAGGAATTCTTCTTGTTGACTCTATGGATGGTGGTCTTGTTATTTAGAATGGATTAGAATCATCCTTGGTAATTGATGAAAAAGCTAGACATGATGAGGACCCTATTTTCGTAAAACTGAAGGAAGCCACTCAGAATCAGAAGGTAGAGGTCTGCCCCCAAAGGGGGAGATGGTGTGCTTCGATATTAGGGTCATCTTTGCATTTCGAATGTTAGTGATTTGAGAGATTTGATGTTGAATGAGGCTCATAGTTCTAGGTATTCGATACATACAGGTTTCACCAAGATGTACCGTGACCTACGGGAAGTCTATCGCTGGAATGGCATGAAGAAGGACATAGCAGAATTTGTGGCTAAGTGTCCCAATTGTGAACAGGTGAAGATTAAGCACCCAAGACCTGGAAGTGTGCTTGGGGACATTAGTATCCCTACTTGGAAGTGGGAGGAAATAAATATGAACTTCATCACAGGGTTGCCTCGCACTCGTCGATAGTATGACTCCATTTGGGTGATTGTAGATAGGTTGACCAAAGCCGCTCATTTCATACCGGTCAAAACCACAGATTCAGCAGAGGAATATGCCAAAATATACATCCGAGAGTTAGTTTGGTTGCATGGAGTGCCCTTGTCCATCATATCAGACAGAGGTACTCAGTTCACCTCTCAGTTTTGGAGATCATTTCAAAAGGGACTTGGTACTCACGTCAAGCTCAGTACAATATTTCACCCGCAAACGGGTGGTCAAGCGGAGCGGACAATTCAGACTCTCAAGGACATGTTGAGAGAATGCGTGATTGACTTCAAGGGTAGTTGGGATAATCATTTGCCTCTCATTGAGTTCCTGTGTAACCACAACTACTATTCCAGCATTCAGATGGCTCCGTTTGAGGCTCTCTACGCGCGGAGATGTAGATCACCTATTAGTTGGTTTGAAGTTGGTGAAGCTGCGATGATAGGACTAGGTTCAGTCCATGAGGCCATGGAAAAAGTTCAGCTTATACGGGATAGGTTGAAAATAGCTCAAGGTCGTCAAATGTCCTATGCGGATGTGAGGAGGAGAGAACTTGAGTTCGAAGTGACTGATTGGGTGTTTATGAAGGTGTCTCCCATGAAGGGAATGATGATATTCAGAAAGAAAGGGAAACTCATTCCCCATTATGTTGGCCCGTACCGAATTGTGAAACGGGTGGCCAAGGTGACATATGAATTGGAGTTGCCCTCAGAATTAGCTTTCGTTCATCCTGTTTTTCATGTATTGCTCTTAAAGAAGTGTTTGGGGGATCCAACTCTAGTTGTGCTAGTGGAGAGTGTAGGTGTGAAAGACATCCTTAGTTCTGAGGAGGTTCCGATAGAAATACTGGATCGTCAGGTTCGAAAGCCAAGGAATAAGAAAGTAGCTTTGTTTAAGGTCTTGTTGAGAAATCAACACGTTGAGGGAGCTACGAGGGAAGACAAAGCAGATATGATAACTAGACCCATTTATTCCCTACTGTCTCAGTTCCAGCTTGAGGTATCAGTTTTTTCCCTAAAACTCTATTCAGTTTCATGTTCAACTCATGTACCTCAATTTCTTTCATGTAAATGGATATATGTGTGGTTTGGGAATTCAGTTCAGCCATGTAGTTCAGTTCGGAGGTAGTCATTCCGTCAGTTTTCAGCTTATATGATTAGTATTTGAATATGATGATTGCATTTCTCTGCTTTTCTATATGATTTTCAACATTCGAGGATGAATTTTCCCAAGGGGGAGATATTGCAATGCCCCAAAAATCCTAAGATCAGACCGGGAGTTGAAATGGATAAAATAGGATTTTTCTGCACCAAGTCACAGAACGATTCGTCTTGTGACTCATGGGGTAGACCACGAGTCATGGAGTGACTTGTTGTGAGGTGCTAGACTTAAGATGGAAATTTTTGAGTTTGGGGTGACCACGAATATGACCACGAGTCGTTGTCAGCACCACGACTCGTGAGTCAGTCATGGCCAAGGATGAGTGAAGGAAGAGGACTTTTTTGCAGTGAAGACCACGAGTCATGGTCACTAGTAACGACTCGTGTAGTCCCCCTTGATGATCCCTAGGTGAAATATTGGCAGTGTACACAATGGTTGGTGGCCACGAGTCGTGGCCTTGGACGACGAGTCGTCTATCCCTCATTGGGACTGACTGTCAATTTTTCTCTGCAAATTTAGTAAGGGATTTTTCGTAATTTCTATGATCCAAAGGACTAAACTACATTGTTTTAAGCTATGAATAGTGAGTTTTAAGAGGGGTAAGTTCATTCTATGCTATTCCTATTCATGCATGCAACTTGAAGTCTAGAGAGGTTATCAAGTTTAATTTCTTCAAGTTTTCCATTAATTCTTCCTTGGGCAATCAGAGGAGTTATAGAATCAGATTCTCTCAAGTATGTAGGGTTATGAATGGGTGAAATTTTTTATACCCATACCCAATCTCTCCCTAATTCATGATATTCTATTGATAATTCTATGGGATTTGTTCATGCCCCAATGCACACAAGTGCATGTGGTTGTACAAGTAATATGGAGGCTCTTTCAAGCCAGGTATCGAACCCACAAGGACTGTAGTTTAGAGGTAATATTTTTTTTTGTACTTTAGTAGTCACAATTTATTTATGCAAGTATATGAATAACACATCGAATTAAAAGTTGTCAAAGAGTAATATTTAATGTAACTCTAATTAAAATAAGAAAATGTGATTTAAACAATAGCACGAACAATCTAAGGTTAAGGCGTAACATGYARGCATGTATAATTTATATTATTTTTCAGCTAACMTCTCTCTTAGGTTGATGGTCGGGAAAGAGTAAACTATGGCTCTGGTCTTTCGAACCTCTAGYCAATTACTKAGTTATGAGCTCTACGCTACACCTTTCTRTGATGCAATAACTCATCTTCTGGCGAATCAAAATAGTTTMCCTAGATAMCYGAATATGACRTTGCRGGTATATTTCTATCCTRCAYGYGAATCTTACCTTTAATTCACAACAAAGATAAGAACATATTCCCCTATTCCAAGTCTACCCTAATAATTTTCCTCTCAGAATTAAATTAGGATTCTAATTTTACCTTAATGCTGGCCAAACATTAAAACAATGAAAATCAAGAATAGCAAAACAACCTTTCATGAAAGAAGAGAATTCAGCTGAATTGATATAAAATTACACAATCCTGCAATCAGCCTCAACCTCAGAATGAGGTAATTTAGCCACTCATTTGTCGATTAAACATCTTCAAAAAAGTTGTAATCATACCAACAATTGAAATTTGAAGAAAAGAGAAGAGAAATAACCCTAGAATTTTCTTCAGCTCAACTGCCCTCCTCCCACGTTCGTGCAAAATGTCAGATATCCCAAAATAAAAGCGTAAGTGTTCTATTTATACAAGTGTAAAATTTCCCAGAAGTAAACTAGAAACGTGGCAAAGAGCTCAACGCGGTAAAATAGCTCTGTGGCACGGAAGCCATCACAGAGCTTCACTGGAATTTGGGGCAAGGTTGGAATTTCCTTCAACGTGGCACGGAGGCCATCACGGAGCTCAAGCTCCGTGCCGCGGAGCCATCGTGCTCCTTCACTATTTTGCACCTTCCAATTTTTCATAATTTTCTTCCTCCACCTATGTACTGTGGCGCGTTGTTCAACGCGGACCATCCTTAGCGTGACACGGTGGGGAACTTTCAACTCACTGTTTACGCCCTCCAAATATTAGCCTATTCCCCCTCGGAGTTTAACTNATATTAGCCTATTCCCCCTCGGAGTTTAACTTGCTCCTTCAGCTGATATCTCTGTCTTCTCCACCTGCACATAGTCACCACACAATTATTAATCCGAAAAAGAAAAACAACCTTAATTAAATCAAAACATGCGTGAATGCCTCAATATTGTCCCTATCTAGACTCACAAAGGGTTGAAAATACGGAGTTTTGGTTGTATAAATACGCCCAAGATCAGGATTTTATCCCAATTCTTATGAAATCCTTATGATCTATCTATGGTTAATCTATTTCATTCAATTCATATTCTATGAACCATAGGCAGATTTTACAACTATTTCAATTATAAACTTATGGATTTAAATTTTCTACAAACTATGCCCAATTAGGTATATTTCATGATAAATCAAGTTATGGTTCTACTTTGATCTTGATGTTCTTTGAACCATTATGATTTATCACTTATGATATGACTTCCCTCAAATGCTCATCATGAATTTATGAATGTCAAGTATATACATGTTTTACAAGTATGCATGAACTAATTGATTTATTATTTATGATTATGGCCGACTCACGGCCTAACTTTCATGGCTAGTTCATGTATTTCAAGCATGCTTATGATTATCATGATTTTAACTAGCCTATGAATCTCATGTAAATTGTCCTATGAGCACTATATATGTTTTGGGAGTAGTATTTAACAGTGAGTAGACCCGGGGTACAAACATGCCCCGAGTCTCAAAATTTCGCGCCAAAGTAGCCACGATGGGACCTCCATGTTACTGTCCCCTTTGCCCAAATGGTCCTTCTGTTGTGATATCACACCTCTTTCATGGTTCTACCCTTGGTAAGGTACGAACACCCTCTGACTAGGGATTTACAGGTCGGGTTCCATGTGCGCTCATATGGGATATGTTGGTTATAAGAATCTCCCACTGTTCCTCATGATTTATGTATGGTTATGACTATATACTTTGGCTCAAGTTATGTTTAATAAAGCTTTTCTCTTATGATTATTATTATAAATGAATTACGAATGTTTTGAAAACTTTGAGCCTTACGTTTGCATTATGATATTTATGTTATGATCATGTTGTCCCACTCTTATGAAATTCTATGCATTTTAAATTTTCATTTTTATTTACCTTGCATACTCGGTACATTTCACGTACCGACTGCATACTTTGTGTTGTATCGTCTCATGATATAGGTCCGAAGGATCTTTCTCAACAGCATCCTTAGTGACTGATTTCCCATTCAGACTTGTTCACCTAGCATCGGTGAGTCCTCATCTTCCGAGGACATTCAATTTTCGTGGTTGTTTATGTCTTTCTTCAGTTTTAGACTTGTCGGGTTAGTTGGGGGTGTTTTTCTATTAACCCATCGGATATGTTAGAGGCTTTAAGACTATACGTAGTAATCAGCTTTTCATGTATGATGTGAATTCTAGTTCTGATGTTATGTTATGTTTAGAATTCCTCTAAATGTATTATGATAAATCTTCCGCTTCTATTGGTTGAGTTAGATGTATGTTCATTCCGTGGGTCGAATTGGAGTCTCTTGGGGCTCCTTGTCCCATGTATCAATCTGGACCTATGTTCGGGTCGTGACATGAAGGTAGCGGTGCTCTGTTGATAGAAGTTGAAAGAGGGAGACAATGATGTTTCTCCATCGTTAAACCTACCTCCGGACCATGACAGCTCTGATGTTTTAACGAATTCTCATGAATCCTTTTATGGTCTTCATCATATCGGTTGGTTATATTTTTATCCCTACTATTAGATTCTCTCTTAAGAAACTTGATATTTTGTGAAAATTAGTATTATAATTTTTTTAATGCCTATCCAAATATATGTTATTATAGGCGAAATTCCAAGTTATTGTGAAGTTGCTTATAAACCCCAAAATCCCATGACTGATTCAATTTGTGATTTGTCAAAATCGGTCCTATATCTTTTTTACGTATTCAAGTTATATATGTTTGATTTGTCAAAATGATTCTATATCATGTTCTACACAGTCAAATTATATATGCTCACATTAGTTCCTTGAATCTGTTTGGAGTAAGAAAACTATTCCTTCATGTGGTAATTGCTGCAAATAACCATGTTTCTTGGAGTCAATAACTCTATAACATGCACTAATTTCTCTTTATTGGATTAAGATTGATTCGTGGCAGTTTGCTATGTCAAAAGGATGCTATGAAATAATGCGCCTTTAATGATTTGTATCCCACTCTAGTTGGAATCTAATTCATGATAGTCTACTTTATTTATTTGATTCTGAGCAGTCCTGTTTGTATGAGATTATAGTATCTAAAAATCTTTACTTGAGTTATCACTTTATTTTTGTGTGATATTTCCCTCTCCCCATAATTCGATTTAAGGAAACTCTTGGTTAATTGCATGATATTACACCCTTTTCTGCTTAAGTTGGAATGAGGATAGTCTTATATTAATTATGGTAATTTAAAGATTTTATCTTTCCTTACCTTGATTCAAAATGTGGGATAAATCACAATACTTGTCTGTTTTGGTACATTATGATATTTTGATAATTATACTCTTTTTCTTTTTAAACTTGATTCATGGAAATACTTATGCTTATTATGGTAAATTGAGATTGTATTTGATTCTACTTATTCTGTTAAGGAAAGTTTTGCATGATTCATTTCCGTGATTGATTCTGGACAACTTTATTACTTTTGTATTTAGGGGAAGTCTTGATATCTTAGTCAATTGATCCCTTCTCTTTCCTATCTCTTTAATTATTTGACAACCTTAGTACTTAATAATGATAAACTTTAACATACTTTTCTACTTACTTGAGACTATGTTAATGTCCAGAATGAATCTCGTAGAGTGATATGGTAGTCTATCTGGTTTATTTTCTTCTAAGTTTAACAACATCACATATATTATTTTACGGTAACTAAAGATTCTTTCTCACAATCTCTTTTATTATGTGACAACTTGTATTACTTGATTATTTATGATAAACCCTTGTAGTTTTAATATTTGATTGATTCTACCATTTTGTTTAAGGTAATAATGGTAGTGATTGATTCTTTCTCTTTCCTTTTTATCCCTGGACTAATTATGAATTCCGTTCTATACATAATCACGCCTTCTCCTCTCTTCAAAATTTGTTCAAACACTGCTAGTCTCTAACAACATAAAACTAAAAGTACTCTCTCTTGGGTATTCCAAAGGACTTACAAACTAAGTACTTTTCCTTGATTCCTTCTCTATCTCTTTGCTTTCTACTGGCTATAGGACATGACAAAACTAGCCTTCACTTCTTTTTACTACTTGATACATCACTGTCCAGAGTCCATGAGGTTCTTGTGATCTGGACATGTTGAGTCGAAGTTGCTAGGCTGCTGTCACGACCTGAGTTAGGACCTCGGATCGACACACGAAACCTAGAACCACGAATGGCTCCAAGCTAACCTATGATACATACATAGCATGACTTAACAACACAATCAAGCAGAAGAATTGCATGAACATGAATAACTGAAAGACTGAACCATAGATCATAAATCAAGTGAATACATCACAACGCTGAATCTCACAGCTGATCATACTAGTCTATGTCTGAAAAAGCCTCTACTAATTGATGAGATACTGGGAAAATCCTCTAACTATCTCTAAGTCTAAAGCTAAACTAACATAACAAATCTAAATTGATAGATGTCCTCAGATAATGAGGACTCACCCAAAACGAGGGCTGAACTAGACTAAAGAGGAAGCAAGCTATCAGTGAGACTAAGACGGATCACCTGAACTTATATCATGGATGATATATCATAAATTATGCGGTCAGTACTTGGAATGTACTGAGTATGTAAGGTTAGTAAAACATTCTTAATAAATCATTAGTCAAAAACATACATATGAATCAAAAGATCATGAGAGTGAGGACTGCATGCTGAAAACTGTATATGAGATATTCATAATCATAAGCTGGTTATCATAACTGAACATAGTGACCCAAGATTTAGAAATAGAAATAATATGACTTGTCATAGCTAAAATCGTAAGTAAAAGCTCATAAACTAATTATTGGGTCAAATCTGCTATAAAACCTAATCTTATAAGTCATGATCATGAATAACTAAAATCATGAGGACAATGGGAGACTCGTTATAACCGAAACCATCACGATAGAGCTTACATGATGCCCATCTATCATACTCAAGTGGGCAGAGCCATCCAAAACTTTGCCAGGGTTAAGGACACTAAACCATGATATCTATATCAGTCTGAGCCCCTTAGGGCGGGGGAGTACTCTATTGAGAGGTCCTAAACTTATATATACATATACATATGTTGGCGTGTAGTTCTGAGACCAGGGACCCTCGAGACCCCAAGCCTACTCGGTGATAGACACTACTCCTAAAAATATGCATAGTGCTCATATAATTTTTCAACGAAGCTGAAATCATTATCTCATACATAGCTTGAAATCTGAACATTGGGAGTCTTGACTCCAAACATATCATAAGCTATATTAGGAGTCCTGACTCCAAACCATATGATAAGTTGATCTTATTATCCTTGTCTAAATCAAAAAAATATACTTAAATTGCTTGGGCTTTCCCCAAATCATAAAATCATGCAATTCTTGAAATAGACTTCATAAATCATAATCATGGAATCAAAAGTTGAGAGTTCATAAACATTTATGCATACTAGATATCTCATCATACTTGAATTCATAGATCAAAAGCTTGAATTTCATAAAAACTTGCATAATAGGGCATAATTTCTAATAACTTGAAATCATGAATTTATAATAAAATTGAGGATTAATTATGCCTATTAGACTTAAAACATACTTTAGAACATGAGGGGTTTATATCCATAAACATAGCATAGGTAGTTCCATAGAATTGGGTTAAAACCCTAGGAATCAATACCTTGATTAAGATTTGAATTTGAGAAGAACCTTGGGCATAAGAGAGGAAGAAATTCCCCTATTCGTAGCCCTACATACCTGGGTAAACTGATTTTGAAACTAGCCTTGAAAACCCAAGAGAATTGGGGAAGAAATTAGGGAGAATTCTAGCTTGATCTTGAAAGGGAATCTCAATACATTGCATGCATGGGAGCCTAATGACATAGGATAGGATAAACCCTCTTAAAACACTCCTTTCATGGCTTGAAATTATGTCATTAGGATGTTAGGACCTCGGGAAAGTACGAAACTCCCACCAAGAATTTCCATAAAAAAACTGTCTGCCGGCTACAACGACCATTCCAATGGGTCATCGTAGGATAGGACGAGTCGTTGAATTGTCTGTTGTATCTGAAGCACCTCCAGTACTCTACTGAAGTTTTGACCAATGACTGATCAGGATGAGTTTTCATACGAAGCAAATACTCGTCACTCCATCCATTGCTTCCAGGGGAAATTATGTTATTCTTCTGGTTCTCTAACCAACAACCAGATAGGATGAGTCGTTACATGAAACAATGACTCGTCATATCCTCTTGTTGTCACCTCGGACACCTTATCATTAGCTTCTAAAGTCCTTCCAATGGATCGTTACTACGAGTCATCACTCACCACTGCGAGTCATTGCACCCTTCTTTGTCACTAACTCAAATCTAGGCCTTTTCTGTACTCCATTCAATGACCACCTAGGACGACCCATTGGATCTTCTAGCAAGTCGTTTCTAGGCTCTTTGTTTTCTAGGAATCCTTTCTGGGGACTTACCATGAAGGACACAAATGGTTGTTGTTCCCTACAACGACTCGTCCCTTGAGTTGTCCTTTGACTTTGGTGAAATTTTCCTGCTTTTCTATGGTTCAACCCTTGAGTCTGGTCTTTAGGAACTTTTGGGGTGTACATTTTCTCCCCCTTAGGAAAATTCATCCTGGTATGTAGATTAAGAATACTGAAAGGCTAGGGAAGGAACTACAATCCCAAAACTGAACAACTGAAGCTGAAAACTAACAAAGTGACTGACTCTCGACTGATACATCTGATTGAACTGAATTCATGAAACATGCATACATTCTATGACATGAAAGAAACTTAGAGACATGATCTTGACATGAAACTAAATAGAGTACTAAGGAGGAAAATAATACCTCATGTTGGAACTAAGCCGGAAGGGAAAAGATGTGGGTATATAGCCATCATATCTGCTTCGGCTTCCCATGTCGCTCCCTAAACAAGCTAATTTCTCCACAACACCTTCAATGAAGCTACTTCCTTGTTTCTAAACTTCTAGACTTGGCAATCAAGGATCTCAACTGGGATCTCCTCATAGATAAGGTGTCATGACCCGAGCTGAAACCCTGGATCGAGACACAGGACTTAGATCCACGAATGGATCCAAGTGGACCCATGACATGAGCATGATAACTAAAAAACATATATCAAACGAAATCCAATGACTAAAAGATGTATAAGCAGAATTATGAATACATAACAATCATAACAGAATCAATACGGACAAAGCTGAAATTCTACATATTGTCTGATAAGCCTATAATATGTCTGAAGAGCTGATGAGACAACCTCCGCAACTAGCTCACGAAAGTATGAAACTGAAAATAACATGAATAAACACTAACTAAATGTCCTTGATGGAGGACTGATAAGGGGCATATTTATATGCCAAATCGATACTCAAATGTATAG
>JACEIK010004345.1:12932-22945 GCA_018107945.1 Datura stramonium
TCCATATGATTTACATGAGAATATACACACATTGTTGGATAAACAAGGCAAAAGCGATGCATTTGAGTGTCGATTTGGCATATAAATATTCCCCTGATCATATCATATCAGACAGAGGTATCAGTTTATCTCGTAGTTTTAGAGATCATTTCAAAAGGGACTTGGTACTCAGGTTAAGCTCAATACAGCATTCACCCGCAAATGGATGGTAAAGCGGAACGGACAATTCAGACTCTAGAGGACATGTTGAGAGCATGTGTGATTGAGTTCAAGGGTAGTTGGGATGACCATTTTCTTCGTATTGAGTTTGCATACAATAACAACTACCATTCCAGCATTTAGATGGCTCCATTTGAGGTTCTCTATGGGCAGAGATGTAGATTGCCTATTGGTTGGTTTGAAGTAGGTGAAGCTGCAATGATAGGACCAAATTCAATCCATGAGGCCATCGAGAAAGTTCAACTCATATGGGACAGGCTGAAAACAGCTCAAAGTCATCAAAGTCCTTTGCTAATATGAGAAAGAGAGAGCTTGAGTTCGAAGTGGATGATTGGGTGTTTCTGAAGGTGTCTCCCATGAAAGGAGTGGTGAGGTTTGAAAAGAAAGTAAAACTCAGTCATTGATATGTTGGCCCATACAGAATTATGAAGTGGGTTGGCAAGGTGGCATATGAATTAGAGTTGCCTTTAGAATTAGCTTTTGTTCATCCTATTTTTCATGTATCGCTCTTAAAAAAGTGTTTGGGTGATCCAGCTCTAGTTGTCCCGGTGGACAGTGTCAATGTGAGAGACAGTCTTAGTTATGAGGAGAATCTTGTGGAAATACCGGATCGGCAGGTTCGCAAGCTAAGGAACAAGAAAGTAGCTTCAGTCAAGGTTTTATAAAGGAATCAGCATGTTGAGAGAGGTACGTGGGAAGTCGAGGCAAATATGATAGCTAGATACCCACATTTATTCGCTACCAACTCAGTTCAAGCTTGAGGTATCTGTTTTTGCCCTAAAACTCTATTCAGTTTCATGTTCAGTTCATGTGCACCAGTTTCTTTCATGTCTATGAATGTATGTATGATTCATGAATTTAGTTCAGTCATGTAGTTTAAATCGAAGTTAGTCATTCCATCAGTTTTCATCTTATATGATCAGTATTTGAGTATGATGATTGCGGTTCTCTGCCTTTCTGCATGATTTTCAACATCCGAGGATGAATGTTTCCAAAGGGGAGATATTGTTATATCCCGAAAGCCCTAAGATCATACCCTAGATTTAAAACGGAAAAAATATAATTTTCTGTACCAAGTCACAGAACGATTCATCATGTGACCCGTCAGGTTGACCACAAGTCTTTAAGTAACTCGCAGTGAGGAGTGTTGACTTGCCTAGAATTTTTCAAATTGGGGTAACCACGGTTGTGACCATGAGTCGTGGTCAGCCCCCACGAGTCGTCAGGTCACCCGTGACCAATGGCAGTAGAAGGATGAAGGTTGAGTTGGCAGTGTACCCCACGACTGGACACCACGAGTCTTGGTTAGATGCCACGATTCGTTAGGTGAATCGTGGTTAGCAGTTGGTGAATGACTTGATGTTTTGGGTAGTGGAGGTAATAGAAGGTGACCACGATTCGTGGTCACCGGTAACGAGTTGTTAGGTCCCTTGTTGGGACCCTTTGAGGAAAAGTGGCAGTGCAATTAACGACAGCAAACGACGACTCGTTGTCAAAGGTAATGACTCGTCCAGTCCCTCGTTGAGACTGGTAGTCAGCTTTTCTCTACGAATTTAATAAGGGTTTATCCGTAATTTCTATGATCCTAAGGCCTAAACTATGGCATTTTGAGCCATAAATAATGAGTATTAAGAGGGGTAAATTCATTCTAAGCTATTCCTATTCATGCATGCGAACTTAGAGAGCTAGAGAGGTGATCAAGCTTAATTCCCTTCCAAATTCTTCTCAATCCTTCCTTAGGCAATTAGAGGAGTTATAGAATCAGATTCTCTCAGGTATGTACGGTTATGAATGGGTGAAATTGTTCACACCTATGCCCAATCGCTCCCTAATTCATGAAAATCTATATGTTGATCCTATGGGGTTTTAACTCAAAGCATGAATTTCCTAAGTTTCTACCATGGGTATGATTTAAGCATGTTTTTATTATTGAATTATGTATCATGGGAAAGTTTTAAAATGTTTTATAAATCACTTTTTCAAGTTTTATAAATTATAATACCCATCTATGAGAAGTTCATGAAAGTTGAGATTTATGATCTATGTTCAAGTCTGATGAGATATTTAAAATGAAAAGCATGTTTTCAAGTTACGCATATCTATGATCATGTTTTCAAGTGAATCAAGTATTTTCAAGTATGTTTAAGTATTGGGCAAGCCCATATATTCAAGTAAGATTTATGATTTCAAGTTAATTAGCTTACCACATGGTTTTGGAGTCAAGACTCACAATTATGTTCAGTTTGTAGTAGCTGTTGAGCCAAGGCTCCTCATGTATGATTTCAAATTTCATATGTATATGATTATTCAACTTTGAAAATAGGTGATGGTCAGCTTCATTGAAAAATGATGGAGAACATATGCATGTTTTTTGGAGTAGTGTCTAGCACCGAGTAGGCTAAGGGTCAGTCAACCCTATGTCTCAGAACTACGCGCCAACGTAGGTATGATCAGATTATTTTGGGACCTCCTATGTGAGCTTTCCCCTGCCCAAAGGGCCCTAGGCTTGATATCAATATCATGGTAGCGTTTTATGCCCTGGAAAGTCTTTAGATAGCGCTTTCCACTTGAGTGTGATAGTCGAAACTACGTAATCTCTATCGTAGCAATGTCGATTATATGACGAGTCTCCCATTGTTCCTCATGATTTCAGTTATGCATGTTATCATTCATGATCTGTATGTGTGTGTGTGTGTGTACATATATATGTGTGTGTGTGTGTGTGTTCTAAAGAAGGTTTGACCCAATGTTCAGTTTTACTTATGATTATTAGATTTTAGCTTTGGTTCATTTGATTCAGTTATGATGTTCAGTTATGTTCAGATCATGATTTCAGAAAATAGCATGCAAGACCTACTCTCAGATTCTTATCTTAATTGTGTTTTATATTATGCATGTTTTAAATGATTTTACTTATTTAAGCGGTTTTTCTTACCTCTCATACTTGGTACGTTCCACGTACTGACCGCATACTCTCTGTTGTATCATTTTATGATACAGGCTTCGATCTTCAGACTCAACCCCGTCACTAGCCAGCTTCCGGAGTTAGCATCTAGTCTCTATCAGTGAGTCCTCATTTGTCAAGGGTCCCTTTTTCATTCAGTTACATTTACGTATTTTCAGTTTCATACTTAGAGAGTTAGTTGGGGTCTTGTCCCATCAACTCATCAGAATTAGAAGCTTTTCAAATAATAGATTTATTCAGCTTCAGGCTCATGTTGTATATTCAGATTGATATGTTATGTTCGAACTTCCTCCTTGTTTGTTATGTTACGTCTTCCGCTTTATTTGATTGAGTTAGATGTATGTTCATGCCATGGGTCAACTTCGAGTCTCTCAGGGCCCCTTTTTCCGTGTCTTGATATGGGCCTATGTTCAAGTCATGACACATGGAGTCCCCTTTTCCATCATTTCGGATAGAGGTACTCAGTTTACCTCACAATTTTGGAGATCATTTTAGAAGGGACTTGGTACTCAGGTCAAGCCTAGCATAGCTTTTCACCCTTAGATAGATGGCCAGGACGAGTGGACCATTCAGACTCTCGAGGATATATTGAGAGCATGTGTCATTAACTTCAAAGATAGTTAGGATGATCATTTACCTCTTATCGAATTTGCTTATAACAACAACTACCATTCTAGCATCCAGATGGCTCCATTTGAGGCTCTTTATGGGTGAAGATGTAGGTCGCCAACTAGTTGGTTTGAGGTAGGTAAAGCTACGTTGATAGGGCCCAGATTCGGTTCATGAGGCCATGGAGAAAATTCAAGTTATAAAGAAAAGGTTGAACACAGCTCAGAGTCGTCAAAAGTCCTATGCTGATGTGAGGAGGAGAGAACTTGAGTTTGAAGTTAATGATTGGGTGCTTTTGAAGGTGTCTCCCATGAAGGGAGTGATGAGGTTTGGAAAGAAAGGGAATCTTAGTCCCCGATATGTTGGTCCCTAATGGATTGTCAGACGTGTTGGTAAGGGGACCTTTGAGTTGGAGCTACTAGTGGAGTTGGCTTCGGTGCATCCAGTTTTTTTCAAGTATCATTGTTAAAGAAGTTCATTGGTGATATAACTTGGGTTGTCCCGGTGGAGAGCATAGGTGTAAAGGATAACCTTAGCTTTGAGTAGGTTCACGTTGAGATCTTTGATTGTCAGGTTTAGAAGTTGAGGAACAAGGAAGTAGCTCGGTGAAAGTGTTGTGGAGGAATCAATTTGTTGAAGGAGCTACATAGGAGGCCGAAGCAGATATGATGGCTAGATACCCGCATTTATTTCCTTCCGATTCAGTTCCAGCATGAGGTATCAATTTCCTCCTTAGTACTCTATTCAGTTTCATGCCTAGTTTATGTCTCTCAATTATTTTCATGTTAGTGCATGTATGTATGATTTATGAATTCAGTTTAGTCATGTATATCAGTTCGGAATCAGTCACTCCATCAATTTTTAGCTTCAGGTGTTTAGTATTCGGGACTACAACTCCTTTCCCTAGCTATTCAGTATGTTTACCCACAATCCAAGACAAATATTCACAAGGGGGAGATATTGTAATACCCGGAAAGCCCCTAAGATCATACCCGAGGATTGAAACTGAGAAAGCAAGAAATTTTGCACCAGGTCATAGAACGACTCATCAGGTGACCCGTTAAGTCACCTGATGGATCATCTAGTGGCTCGTTAAGTGTGAGCTAAGTTGGACGAATGAGATTTTTTCTAGGACTTAATGGGTTGGGCGACGAGTCGTCGTGTCACCCCACGAGTCATGGTGTCCCTCATTAAGTGTGCGAGGGAGAGATTGGTAGTGTTGGCAATGGATGGAAGTACGAGTCGTCATGCACCTAACGACTCATCAAGGGGCCCGTGGGAGGGGGAGGAAGTTCAGTAAGTGAAGATTTTTCCAGTGAAGGTAACGAGAAAGGACCACGAGTCATTAGTAGACCCAACGACTCGTTAAGTCCCTCATTAGGACTGGCAGTATCAGTTTTCATGTGAAATTAGTAAGAGTGTTTTCGTAATTCCTAAGCTCTAAACTATGTCATATTAAGCTCTTAAAGAGGTGTATTAAGAGGGGTTAAGCCTATTCTAACCACTCCCCTCCCATGCATGCAGTCTAGACCTCTCCATTGAAGATCAAGCCTAGAACCCTTCATGTTCTTCTCCAAATCCTTTGCGTTTTCTAGGGCAAGTGTCGATTCAGTTCTTCCAGGTATGTGAGGCCATGAATGAGAGTTCCTTTCACTCACATGCTCATAATTCTCCTAAATCTCATGAATTCAAGTCTTAATTCAAGTTGATGATCCTATGGAGTTTTAGCCCAATAACATGAAATTCTCTATGATTTGTTATGGGTTAATTCCCTTCATGTTTCAAATTATGTTTTAAGATTCATGGGCAGATTTTATATCTATTTTTATTATAAATTCATGAGTTCAAATTTTAGAAGATTTTGCTCAATTATGCAAGTTCTTGAAAAAGTCTAGTTTATGATTGATGATTTCAAGTATGATGAAGTATCTAGCATGTATATATGTTTACAAACTATCCATATATGCATCTATGATTTTGACTTATGAAGTGCATTTCAAGCATGCACGACCGGGCAAGCCCACACATGTTAAGTATGTTTTCATGATTCAGTTTAGTTTCATAATATCAGCTTACGATTTGGTTTGGAGTGATATTCCCTATTTTCAACTTATGGTATGTTTGGAGCCAGGACTCCCCGTATTCAGATTTCATACTATGCATGATGGTTTCAGCTTTATTGGAAAATGTTGGTGAGCACTTTGCATGTTTTTGGGAGCAGAGTCTAACACCGAGTAGGCCAGGGGTTCACGCCCGGGTCTCGGAACAACGCGCCAACATAGGATTATCCATTTACTTTTGGACCTCCCTTGTGAGCGTCCCCTGCCTTGAAAGGGCTTTCAGCTTGATATTGATATCATGGTAGCACCATTAGTCCTGGAAAGGCTTTGGACGTCTCTTCCCACTTGAGTGTAATAGTTGGGATTACGTAAGCTCTATCGTGATAATGTCGTTTATATGAAGAGTTTTCCATTGTTCCTCATGATCTAAGTTATCCATGTTTATCAGTTGATATTATGTTTTTAGCAGGTTTGACCCAATGATCAAGTTATCAGTTTTTACTTATGAATCTCAGTTTCAGCTTTGGTCATTCGATTCAGTTATGAGATCTAGTTTATGACTATTCATGTTTTCAGATATTAGCATGTAGTTCCTACTCTTATGATGTTATGACTTATGTTAGTATATATGATTTCAGTTTACACTTACTCAACCAGTTTTACTTACCTTGCATACTCAGTACATTCCAAGTACTGACCACATACTCTATGATATATCATTTTATAATATAGGTCCTAGTGATCAGACTCAGCCACACTGTTAATCTTGCTCTCATTCTAGTTTTGTAACACCTCAGACCTTGAAATAGCTTAATGAAGGAAAATAACTGAAATTGCAGTCTGGTGCATAGAGTGATAGTGTACTGACGGTGTGAGTGATGGTCGTCAAGAAGGCGACGGACCATTATTTGTGATGTTAAGGTTTGATGGTGTGGCTGATGTCTCATCACGGACCTGAAGGTGCTAGTGACAGCCATCAGAGTAGAGATAGAATGTAGGTTGATTCGTCCAGGGGAAATTTTCTAGACTCTGGGGTGACAGAAGACCTGACAGACCATCAGAGTCGTGATAGCCCATCACTTGTACCGTCAAAAGAAGATTATGGCCGACTTTAGTGGTTTAAGGCGACGGCACAAATGATAGACCATTGGGAGTGTGAAAGCCCATCACGAGTACCATCGGGGTGCCAATTGTGGAAATTCTACCCGATTTTTAGGGTAATTTTGTAATCTCCCGTGCTTTTAACTCCTAAGTGATGTTGTTTTCGACTTCCTTTAGGTTAGATTAAAGGGATTAACCTAGCCTAAATTCTTACCCTCTACAAAAGATCGATAGTGAGATTTTCTCTCAAGAAAGGGACTAGGGTTCTTCTTCAAACCTCTTCAAATCTTCTTGGAATCTTCAAGATAAGTCAACGGATCACCAACCCTAGTTTGTAGGGTTATGAATGGGAGAAACTCTTCCACCCTCATGCTCTTTCAAGTCCAAATTCATGATTTCTACTTCTCAAGTTCTAAATTATGAAATTCTAGGGTTTAACCCAATTCAATGTAATCTTCCATGCCATCTCTATGGGTTCAATTCTCTCATGTTTCAATTGATGGTTTATGGCTATTAGGGAAGTTTTTACTATCAATGTGCTTACTAATTCATGATTTTATGTTTATGAAGATTATGCCTTATACATGATTTATGAATTTCAAGCTTATGAGTCCATGATTTCAAGTATGAGGAGTTATCAAGTAGGCATGAATATTTATGAACTCTTAAATATATTGAATCTATGATTTTGACTAGAGAAATATATTTCAAGTATGCATGATCTTCAAATTTTGGGTAATCCCACTAAAATTAAGCATTTTTTCATGATGCAGTTTAACTCTATAAATCAGCTTACCATATGAATTTTGGAGTCTCCGCTCCCACCTTTCAACTTATGGTATGGTTTCAGCTTCGTTAAAAAACTATGGTGAGCACCTTGTATGTTTTTTAGAGAGTGTCTAGCACCGAATAGACTAGGGGTTCATAAACCTTGGGTCTCAGAACTATGCGCCAATGTAGGATTTCACATATTACTTTGGGACCTCCCTTATGAGCTTCCCCTGCCCCGAATAGGCCTTCAGCTTGATATCAATATCATGGTAGTTGGAATCATGTAAGCTCTATCGTAATTTTGTTGGTTATATGATGAGTCTCCCATTATTCCTTATGATCTCAGTTATGCATGTTTATCAATTATGATATTATGTTTTCAACAAGTTTAACCCAATGATCAGGTTATCAGTTCTTACTTATGAATCTTAGTTCGGCTTCGAAGCATCGATTCGGTTGTGAGATCCAGTTTATGTCTCTTCATGTTTTTCAGATATCAGCATACAGACCATATTCTCAGAATCTTATGATGTTATGATTTATGATGTACATGATTTCAGTTTATATTTACTCAGCCTATTTTACTTACCTTGCATGCTCAGTACATTCCAAGTATTGACCGCATACTCTATGTTGTATTATTTCATGATATAGGTCCTAGTTATTAGACTTAGCTTCGTCGTTAGCTAGTTCCCCAAGCTTAGTCCAGTTCTCTCATTGGTGATTCCTCATCCTTCGAGGAACTTCAGCTTGTTGAGTTGTGTGCTTTTAGTTTTCAAACATTTAGTGAGATAGTTGGGGATGCTGTCCCATTAGCTCGTCAGTTATGTTAGAGGCTTTTCGAACAATGTTTAGAAAATCAGCTTGTTAGTGTTGACTCTGTTTGGTTGATGTATGTTCAAACTTTCTCTATTTCAGAATTCAGTTATCCGCTCTACTTATGTTGATTTTCAATTATCATATTCATTCCATAGGTTGATTTGGGGGCATTTATGGTTTTAGGTTCCATTTCTAGATTCGGGCCTATGTTCGGGTCATGAAAAACTTGGTATCAGAGCATTAGGTTTTGAAGTGTCCTAGGGTGTTTGAAAGCCACGTTGAGTATAGCCTTTTCCATGGGTGTAAAGCGCACCACACTCATGGGGGAGAGGCTACAAGACATTTTAGGAACCTTCCCTTCTTCCATGATTCTATCTCATGCTATGAAGTTCAACTCTCCTACTCTCCTAACTCATGTTATACATGTTTGCAGAAGTATGTCTCCCCAAAGAACCAATGGAGGTCAACCAGCCCCACCAACTCCAGCTGAGCCCCTATTCAGTCAGGTTACAGATGCGAAGCTCAGGGCTACCTTCAGAGTGTTGGCATGTTCCATGACCACTCAGCTTAACCAGCGGGCAATCACACCCGCAGACTCCACCGGAGAGAAGTCAGCTGATCTTGGGCAGAATTTCATGCCCAAGTGATACTCAAATGCTTCATTTCGACTTATTTATTTATTGTTATAAGTACATTCTCATGTGATTCTTAGGTAAATATGAATTTATACTAACCAACATGATTAGTGTTGTTTTGCAGGTAAAAGGAATTTTTGGAAGCTAATCTACAAGTTGGTGAAGTGCGGGAATGGACNTTTTGGAAGCTAATCTACAAGTTGGTGAAGTGCGGGAATGGACTTGGAAGCAAGAAGTGGAAGTTGACAAGGGGAGTTGGCAAAATAGGGGCTCCGCGATGGAGCCGTGTCACGCTACCATCGCGGAGGCATTCTGCCTGGGATGATTAAAATATGTCAAATTCCAGTGGAGGTTCGCGTTACCTCCATGGCACGGAGGAAGTGCTCCGCGATGCACTCCGTGTCACGTTGAGTGTGACTACCTGGAACCTCAAGTTCCAGTGAAGGCGCGTGATAGAACCGTGGCATGGAGGCTAGGCTCCACGATACCTACCGTGCCATGCTGAGGTGCAGTTACCTGGGAGCCGAGTTCCAGTGGGGGTCCGCGATAGCCCCGTGGCACGGAGGGAGTGCTCCGCGGTACACTCTGTGCCACGTTGCTTGTTATTTCGGGAAATATTCTCAATAGTATAAATAGCAAACTTAGGTTTTATTTTAAACATTCTGACTTTGTTGAGCAAGAACGTGGGTAGCAGGCAGTTGAGAGGACGAAAATTCTAGGGTTATTCTCTTCCTTTTTTCTCTTTAATTTCAATTGCTTGTATGAATTCTACTTATTTGAAGATGTTTAATCCACAAATGAGTGGCTAATTCACCTCTTGCTGAGGTTAAGGAT
>JACEIK010004345.1:29162-48124 GCA_018107945.1 Datura stramonium
TTCTTATTGCTTAGTAATTTTAACTCATAAAACATCATTTGTTTGGTTGTCTACATTCATAGAGATATCGTTCACTAACGCTTAGGTTAATTACTACCGTAGTTCAGACCCTGTGGGATCGATACTTGGCTTGAAATAAAGCCACTTTACTACTTGTACGACCACGTGCACTTGCGTGTAGTTTTGAGTCGAACATCAGCTACTAGGGTGCAGGGCTTCTTGGGAAAGATCCCGCCTAGGTTTCTTGGTTCAAAAGCGAATAAGGAGTTCAAGGGGAGCGGAAAGGGAAATAAGAGAGCCAAAACGGGGAACTTGGAGTTTTTCCAGCAAGGGTCAGGTGGTGGAAATCATCTTCAACTTCAGTAGAGACCTATAGTTTTGACTCGGGAAACAAGGCTAGGCTAAGGTAGGTCACAAACCTAGTGTGCAGAAGATATGGGAAGAACCACCCAGGGAAGTGCTTGATTGGTTAATATGGTTGCTTTTGGTATAGCCATCCTGGTCATAAACTCAAAGACTATCCATCAGCCAAGCAGAGTGGCCAGAAAGGTCGTGCCCTTGCCACCCCTCCAGCAACCCAGTCCAAGTGGTCAGCGTGCCTGAAGTTCCGCGTATAGTTAGAAGAGATGGTTGTTTCGGGTGTGGTAAGCCCATATACATGCTTAAAGATTTCCTTCCGGCCAAACAGGGCAAGAATAAAGCTAGTGCTCCAGCCACCGAAACAGCAACCCCAGGAGGTTGCCGATCTCAGCAGGATGGGTTACCTTGTGTAGGTGGCAGCCAACTCCAAATGTCATCGCAGGTATGTTATGAGTTTTTCATGTCGATCCTTGCATGTTTCTAGGCCCAGGAATTTCCCCAGTATAAGTCATAAGGTCCCTTTTAGCATTTTTTTGTATAAGATTCTTTCCCTGGAGGGTAAGAGATGGTTATAAGTATAAAGTCTTCAGTGGTAGCTTTAGGGGTGAATGTAAAGTCAAGAGCTAGTGACGTCAGCCTAGCCTTAAAAAGAGGGTCTAAGAACCTTAGAACGATGACTTTAAGCTAAGAGGGAGATAATAAGATGAAAATATAGGATCAACAGCTATGGGTGATGGATACATGCTTATTCAAGTGTTTTCTTGTACTTCAGTCAATAGGATACTCTACTCATGTTGTATGTAAACATGTTATGCCCATGTCTAAGATCCAAGCACTCCTTACATGTATTCATGTTCAGATTCATAAAATGAGAAGTAACCACTTCAGACAGTGGTTCTAGTCTTCTTTCATGATTCCATAAATCTCAACTTCATGTCCTGGCCCTCGTTATATATGTAAACTCATGTCTCTCAGCATACCCAGCTCTATGAACTCAGTCCTTAAAATTCGCCTTAGCGGTTCATAAGATCATGTTATATCAAGTATACGCCTAGCTCAGATTTCTTGAACAATTCATGCTCTCAATTTGCTTACTCTAAACTCGATGTAAGTTTCCCCATGATGGAATTGAAGGCTACAATGTGTTCATTCAGGATAACTCTTTTCCTACCATAGGAGCCAGATATGCAAAAGTTCATAGAGCGTAATTATTAGCCAAGTGTAGAAGATAGGGGAATTATCGAATAGTGTTAGCTACAAGGAGCCATGGGATAATCATAGGTGATAGGCTGGAATGAGGTGGTGATGTATAGGTAAACCATAGTATGGTTTGACTAGTGACTCTTGATTAGAGCTCGAACTTGTGCGACTTTCTTATTAAGGGAGGGGAGTAATGTTCTTAGTGGATAACTTTAGATTGCAAGAGGTGTAGCGAGCTAGGTCTGAAAGTGAAGGAGAGTGTGCTGTCGGACTTAGACTTTATTATTAATAGGAGCGTAGAGAGAAGTATAGGCTAAGGAGGTGGATCATGAGAGGTCGGGAGGCATGCTACAGGGTATCAATATTCCTAGTTGGAAGTGGGAGGAGATTAAGGTAGATTTCATTACAAGGCTGCCTTGTACCCGCTAACATTATGAATCTGTTTGGGTGGTTGTAGACAGATTGACGAAAACACCCCATTTTCTATCGATCAAAAATACCAACTCACTGGAGGATTATGCTAAATTGTACATTCGGGAGTTTGTTCGTTGCATAGGGTTCCCTTGTCCATCATTTCAGACAGAGGTACTCAGTTCACCTTGCAGTTTTGGAGATTATTTCATAAAGGACTTGGTACTCAAGTTGAGCTTAGCACAGCTTTTCACCCACAGAAAAATGGTCAGGCTGAATGGACCATTCATACTCTCTAGGATATATTGAGAGTATGTATGATTAAATTCAAAGACAGTTGGGATGATCATTTACCTCTTATCGAGTTTTCTTACAACAACAGCTACTGCTCTAGCATCCAGATGGTTTCCTTTGAGGATCTTTATGGACGAAGATGTAGATCGCCTATTGGTTGGTTTGAGGTAGGTGAGGCTATGTTGATCAGGCTAGATTTTGTTCATGAGGCCATGGAGAAGGTTTATCTTATTAGTGAAAGGCTGAAAACAGCTCAAAGTCGTCAAAAGTCTATGCTGATGTGAGGAGGAGAGAACTGGAGTTTGAAGTTGATGATTGGGTGTTTTTGAAGGTATCTCCCATGAAGAGAGTGTTGAGGTTCGAAAACAAGGAGAAGATTAGTCCCCGATATGTTGTCCCATACAGGATTATGATACGTGTTGGAAAGGTGGCCTATGAGTTGGAGTTGCCCTCGAAGTTAGCTTCAGTGCATCCAGTTTTTCATATATCTCTGTTAAAGAAGTGCATCGGTGACCCGGTCTTAGTTGTTCCAGTGGAGAATATAGGAATGAAGGATAGTCTTACGTATGAGGAAGTTCCAAATGAGATCCTTGATCGTCAGATTTGAAAATTAAGGAATAAGGAAATAGCTTCCATGAAGATTCTGTGGAGAAATCAGCTTGTTGAGAGCCGAAGCAGATATGATGGCTAGATACCCACATTTATTTCCATCCAGTTCCATTCCAACTTGAGGTATCGGTTTCCTCCTGAGTTTTCTATTCATTTTCATGTTTAGGTCATGCCTCTCAGTTCCTTTCATGTCAGTGCATGTATGTGTGATTGATGAATTCAGTTTAGTCATGTATTTCAGTCTAGAGTCAGTTGCTCCATCAGTTTTTAGTTAAAATTGCTTAGTTTTGGAGTTGTAGTTCCCTCCATCAGGTTTAAATCAATATTCGAGGATGAATGTTCCTCAGTGGGAGATATTGTAACACCTCAGACCTTGGAATAGCTTGATAAAGGAAAATAACTGAAATTGCAGGTCTAGTGCAGGGAGTGACAGCGTACTAACGGAGCAAGTGATGGTCGTCAAGAAGGAGATGGACCATCATTGGTGATGTTCAGGTTTGCTGATGTGGCTGACATCCCATCATGGACCTGATAGTGCTAGTGACGGCCGTCAGAGTAGCGACGGACAGTCAGTTAAGCTGTCGAAAAGGAATTTTCTGGACTTTGGGGTGACGACAGACCGTCGGAGTTGTGATGGCCCATCACTTGTACCGTTAGAAGGATATTATGGCCAACTTCACTAGTTTAGGGTGAAGGCACGAATGATGGACCATCGGGAGTGTGACAACCCATCACAGGTACCGTCGGGGTGCTAGTTGTGGAAATTATGCCCAATTTTCAGGGGTAATTTTGTAATCCCCCATATTTTTAACTCCTAAATGATGTCGTTTTGGGATTCCTTTTGGTCATATTAAATGGATTAACCTATAATAAATCCTTGCCCTCTCCAAAATATCGATAGTGGGATTTTCTCTCAAGAAAGTGACTAGGGTTCTTCAAACCTCTTCAAATCTTCTTAGGCTCTTCAAGACAAGTCAATGGATTTTCAACCCAGGTATGTAGGATTATGAATGGGGGAAATTCTTCCATCATTATTCCCTTCAAGTCCAAATTCATGATTTCTACTTCTTAAGTTCTAAATTATGAAATACTAGGGTTTAACCCAATTCAATGTAATCTTCCATGCTATTTCTATGGGTTCAATTCTCTCATGTTTCAATTGTTGATTTATGGCTATTAGGGAAGTTTTTATTCTCAATTTACTTACTAATTCATGATTTTAGGTTTATGAAGATTATGCCCTATTATGCATGATTTACGAATTTCAAGCTTATGAGCCTATGATTTCAAGTTTGAGGAGTTATCAAGTAGGCATGAATATTTATGAATTCTTACATATATGAATCTATGATTTTGACTAGTGAAATCTATTTCAAGTATGCATGATCTTAAAATTTTGGGTAATCCCACTCAAATTAAGCATGTTTCATGATTTAGTTTAACTATATAAATCACCTTACCATACGGATTTTGAGTCTCTACTCCTTCTTTTCAGCTTATGGTATCGTTTCAGCTTCGTTGAAAAATGATGGTGAGCACCTTACATGTTTTGGGAGCAATGTCTTGCACCGAGTAGGCTAGGTTTTCATTAAAACCTCGTGCCTTAGAACTATGCGTCAACGTAGGATTTAACATGTTACATTGGGACCTCCCTTGTGAGCTTCCCCTGCCCCAATGGGCCTTCAGCTTGATATCAATATCATGGTAGCACTCTTAGCCCTGACAAGGCTTTGGACGTCTCCTCTCACTTGAGTGTAATAGTGGAATCATGTAAGCTTTATCGTGATTATGTCTGTTATATGACAAGTCTCCCATTGTTCCTCATGATCTCAGTTATGCATGTTTATCAGTTATGATATTATATTTTCGGTAGGTTTGACCCAATGATCAGGTTACCAGTTCTTACTTATGAATCTCAGTTTCAGCTTCGAGGCATTCGATTCAGTTGTGAGATCCACTTTATGTCTCTTACTATTTTTCAGATATCAGCATGCAGACCTTACTCTTAGAATATTATGATGTTATGATTTATGATGTACATGATTTCAGTTTATATTTACTCATCTAGTTTTACTTACCTTGCATACTCAGATATTTCAAGTACTGACCACATACTCTATGTTGTATTATTTCTTGATACAAGTCCCAACGATCAGACTTAGTTTCACCGTTAGTCAATTCTCGCAGCTTAGTCCAGTTCTCTCATTGGTGAGTCCTCATCCTTTGAGGACCTTCAGCTTGTTGAGTTGTGTACTTTTAGTTTTCATACTTTTAGTGTGCTAGTTGGGGATGTTGTCCCATCATCTCGTCAGTTAGGTTAGAGGCTTTTCGGACAATGTTTAGAAAATCAGCTTGTCAGTGTTGACTCTATTTGGTTGATGTATGTTCAGACTCTGCTATTTCAAAATTCATTTATGTACTTTGATTATGTTGATTTTTAGTTATCATGTTCATGTCATGAGTTGAATTGGGGGCATTTATTGTTCTAGGTTTTAGTCTAGATCCGGGCCTATGTTCAAGTCATGAAAAGTTTAGACCCTGTTTTGGGTGAGTCCTCATCCTCCGAGGAAATCTATCTTTCAATATCGTTATGTTAGTTTGTTTAAGATTTTTAGTGAGATAATTGGAGATGTTATCCCATTAGATTGTTAGTGATGTTAGAGGCCTTTCAAACAATGTATAGAATCTCAGCTTGTCAGTATTGTCCATGTATGGTTGATGCGTATTTAGACTTGTATTTCAGAATTTAGTTATCAATTTTGGTTAATGTTGATTTTTAGTTATCATGTTCATATCATGGGTTGACCTGGAGCAATTCATGGTTCTAGGTTCCACCGGGCCTATGTCGGATAGTGACAGTGATACAGGTTCAGGGAGTCTGATAGGAGGTGGCAAGGAAACCACGATTGCATGTCACATTTCGTACCATCATGGTACGGATCATACTAACCAATCGTGAGATGAGTTTCAGAGAAGTGTTCAGGAAAATTTGGGAAAACCACGAGCCATGGTATGAATGTACGCATAGCGGTAGGCTCCCATTAGATGAACTTCAGAGAATGGTTTAGGGCAGGGTCCCTAGCCACGAGTGTCAGTACGAACCGTATGATCTTGGTATGACTCGTAGGTTGGGTCGTACCACTGGACAGGCAGATTTCTTAAACGTTTACCCAAGGGAAATTTTATAAAATTCTAAGTTCTTAACTCCTAAACTACATTGTATGGGAATATATTAGAGGGGGATTAAGAGTGGATTAGTCGATATTCTCCTCACACTCTCTTCTAACATTCTCAAATTCACCATAAGAACTCAGATAAACTTCTCAATGCAAGAACTAGGGCTCCTTCTCAGAATTTCAAGCTTCTTCTCCGAGATTTCTTCCATAGGTATGTGGGGGTTTAGCAAAGGTATTCCTTTCACCATTGAGCCCCAAAGAATTTTTAGAAAATCTCATTATTTTTAGCCCTGTAAAAGTCATGAGTTAGGGTTTTCAAATAGTTATAATGTCCTTTAATTTTCAATGATTATCTCAGTGTCCCATGAGTTTTATGTGACATTCATGTTTTATGCTTCAATTATACATATTCATTCTAACCCTAGTTTTATCATGATATTTTTGGGTTGAACCTTGCAGGATTTAAAAGCTGGTCTAAATTGCTATCTTTACATTGGTTATTATCTGATTATAATTCTCATCACTTATCCTTTAATTAAAGTTAACATTTTCAGAGTCTGACTATACTTAGTATTTTCTAGAAAGGTCAGTTTATTAGCTTTATCACTTATCAGTCTATCAGTACTTTTTAGCAAATTCAGTTATCAGGTTCTTTAGACTCTCAGAACACTTCCAGATAAGTAGTTCTGGATTAGCCTTAGAACATCAATTTCGAGCTAACCAATTCAGTTAGTTATATTTAGAAATTCAGTTGGGAGTAGTACTTAGCACCAAGCGGACTGGAGTTCCAGCGCACCCAGGTTCCCAGAACTACTTTCCACCGTAGGTCTTTAGCCCGAATGGGCATCAATTTAGCGATCACACAGCCATGCCTTTATACCCTGGCAAGGTATATTGGGTCCTATTGATGGGGCGTATACATCAAAATCCACGTCTAGCTCACGTGGTTATATGTCAGTTAACAGGCACTCTTACAGCGTAGTCCAGTCTCAGACTTCTGAATATGTTTATGACCTTTAAACAGTATTTACTAGCTTTACAATATTTTTAGATTTTTGGCTGTTTACAGCATTTATGCTTTTAGACAGGGTCATTCCATATTATTTCAGTGGTTTTACTTATACTTTCTTATCAGTATGATTATGTTTCGAACTGCATAACTCACATACTCAGTATATTCAAAGTATTGACGCATACTCCCTATGCTATATCGTCTTATGATATATGTTGATGCACTCAAGCTCAACAGCGTTGTTAGTCTCCATCATACTCAATCCAGCAGTACTCCAGTGGTGAGTCCTCATTCCCCGAGGACCGGAGCATTTCTTTCTATTTAATAGTATTGTTTCAGTTTTCACATTTTAGAGTTAGTTGGGGGCTTATCCCAGTAACTCATCAGATATAATTCAAGGCTTTCAAACAAGGTGTATTAGTTTCAGTTATAGCTCTTGATGTCCTTGAAATTTTAGTATCTTATCAAATGTTCTTTTACTTATAAAAGTATTTTCTTTTTTCTGTTACAAACATCTTCTGCTTAAGATTTTCTTACAATAGTTCAGCCATATTAGAGTTATGTTATGCCACGGGCTAGCTTGGAGCTATTCATGATCCTAGACACCGTGTCATGTCCGTGTATAGACTTGGATCGTGACACCATCGAAATTCCTTGCAATGGAGACGGCGACGCATAGTCCATCGTGTCAGTTTTCAACGAGATAGGACCGCATTGCATGATCCACCAGTTGAAAGTACTCCTCACACTTAGAATATTTCCCCTTTCCCAAACTCATTCGACGTGGCACATCGTATATTGCATTGAAATTGGTCAGGATGGGAGACACTTCGCGCCCCCTAACGTGACAAAAATATGGAAGAATTTTCAATGTTTGATTCAAGTAAAGTGTTCATAACTTTTTATACAGAACTCGGACAGACAAATAATTTGAAGCGTTGGAATCTAGACTCATATCTTCAAATAAAACATATAATTTTCCTCAAACCTCACAATTTCAATATTTTGGGCCTAACCACAAGTATAAAATGAGTTAATCCTAACCCAAATTCGTGAAGTGTTACATTATCTCTCCCTTGGAAGTATTCATCCTCGAATCTGGATGACAACCTAAGATTTAATTAATAATGACATTACAACAAGGTCTCTATAAGGAACCTCACGAATACAACATTCCAGTCTTAACATGAAACAATGGGATTTTATACCACGTTAGGAAATGTTATGAAACACGATAGCCAAAAAGGCTTAGTGCATACCTGAAATAGGGAACATGTTAGGATATTGTTCCTATATGATTTTCTCGGCTTCACAAGCTGCTTAGTCAGTGTTATGATTACGCCACAGGACTTTAATTGAAGCTACGTTCTTTATTCTCAATCTTATTACTTGGCGATCTAAGATATACACAAGATCTTCTTCATAAGACAATCCCTCGTTAATTTCAAATTCCTTGTGAGATAGGATATAATAAGGAACATACCTACACAACCTCAACATAGAGACGTGAAAGACTGAATATACTATGGACATCTTTGATGACAAATTCAACTCATAAGCCACTTTTTCAATCCTCTTTGCAATTTCATATGGACCAATGAATCATGGACAAAGCTTTCCCTTCTTGCCAAAATGCACCACACCCATCATAGGTCACTTCACACTTTGAACCAGGCTCTAGGCGAAACCAAAATTTGGTGCCTTAATTTGCCTGAGTGGACCACTAGCATGGCATGAGACATGAGACATTCATAAAGTAATCTTTTCAAAGAAATTACATTAATAACAATAAATCTTTAAAGAATAACTTCCCATTAATAAATACTTGAGTTCCAAATATATGGTGAAACTCAGGGTTAAAACTGAAAAACATAACATAATCTGAACATAAACTCTAATCTATCTACGAACACTGACTCTAACATAACCTGAATAGCAATGTTTACTAGGATAGCACTCCAGTATACCTATACCTAGAAATCTAAGAATAAATGACCATTCTACAAGATAATATGGGGCTCACTAATAGCTAAAGGATGAGAAAAATCTGGTGAATAGCCTAATCATAATGCATGTTTGAACCTATATTGTGAAATACTGCGCTCTCAATAAAAGGAACGTAAATACATATGGATAGTAATCATATGTAAAATGGCATGAAATGAAACATAAGACATAACTGAAGAAAAAGACAACCAAGAAATCATATCATGTCACGCCCCACCTTGGGAGGCGTAATTGGCACCTAATGTCACATTAGACTCTGAGCTAACCTGGCTGAACACATACACTTCTGGTGCATGCCAATAACACATAGCAAGAAAAACAAATGGCTATATTTTGGTTGTAAACACATCCTCGGGTCGAATAGGCCGCAACATATAACCTACATAAGACAACTAACCCAGCAATCACAATAATAAAAGGATCTTACGTGGGTGACAAGACCACCATGCTATCTAAGTCATAACAAAAGGAAGGCAGGCAGTTCTATATAAACTACAGCGAACAAGGATGCAAACAGATAGCTAAATGAGGCCCACTTTGCTCGCGGCAATTGTGACCTCTCGAGAGAATCGATCACGCGTCCAACATACAAAACATAACATATATAGGCCCCACACGGCCAACAACAAATAACAACTGAAGACTGTAGCCTGCAAGCCTCTGAGAGTGAAATATTGGTCAGGACAGGGCCCCAGCCTACCCCAAAAACTATATAACCAAGGACAGGAAAACCTCTACTATCTGGTAACTCCGAATGAAAGTTGCTGACCAATCTGCTGACTCTGAATAGCTGCTAAGGAGGTCCCATAACCAGTCTGTCTAAACCTGCAGGAAAGTATACAGCGTCCAAGGTATGGGCATCAGTACAATATGTACCAAATATGTAAGGCAATAATAATAACTGAATGGAAGCTAATGAAGAACTGAAAGTAATCAGCAAAAAGGGATAGAATTAACTTGTATGTTTTCATAACCATAGCCTTCATCTAGTGTAAAACTATACAAATAAGAGCTTAAGTTGTACAATTATACATTCATAAGCTATATCTAGCAAGAAAGTATACAAACGAGAACCTAACCTAGCTCCCATAAGCCTGGAAAGTACAATCAACACAGAGATAACCTACTTGGGCCTCCATAAGCCCCGGTAAGCGCCAATCAGTTTATATACCTGTATGGTATACCCTAAGGCCCTGCAAATGACTGCAACTATGTCTTGGTAAACCAGGACCTAGTGAGGGTCAGTAATGCCATCTTAGCATAGAAGGAGATTATAGGAGACTTTAATATGGCCCACAAGGCTTCACTTTAGTCCTTTTAGAAAATTAATAGCTCCATAAGCAATTCAGTAGCTCCATAAGCAATTTAGTGGCTCCGTAAGCAATTTAGGTTCGTAGCTCTGAAAGTAGTCTATAGCTCCGTAAGCGATAGCAGCACTATAGCTTCATAAGCAATCTACAGCTCCGTAAGCGTCAGTAGCATCGTAGCTACGTAAGTAGTTCATACAACTAGCAGCCTCTTAGCTATTTGTGGCGAGAGGCTGTACGAAATACGATTGACCCTAACCCGGGGTCACTATGCTACAAACTCAAATATAATCACTCGGAAGGTGTACCTAGCCCTATAGGCCTAACAAAACCGCTATTCATCCCTAAAATAGTCTATATAAGTTGCCAATAGGCACACCCCATGTGCCCACACCTAACTAGAGGGTCTTGGCAGCGATGACAACCTCAATCGGCTTAGATGGAATAGGACGAGGTCCAGGGTTACCTAAGAGATACTCTGAAGGTCATGCCAGGGCAATAGTGGCTCATAAGCGAATAGCAAGGTCATAAATGACCATCTATGTAGTTCCTTCTCTTAGAACGACTGTAGGGCTGCTACTAACTAGAAATGTTCCTGAGCAGTCAGCGCTAACTTCCCAGAGGCAGCTTACTATAATTCTTAGCCTAAAGGTAATATTGTGATGCTATGGTTCTAGTCCCCTAGATGTTAACTTGGTCTGTCCAGATAACATATGTCACGACCCGAACATAGGCCCCAATAGAGATATGGGACAAGGAACCCCGAGAGACTCCAAGTCGACCCATGGCATGAACGTGACATCTAAAACTCAACATAATAATGCGGAAGTCTAACATACATAATAGCGGAAGTCTGAGAATATCATAACATCTGAACGTCTGAATACATAACACAATTCTGAAGCTAAATACATACTATGTCTAATAAGCCTCTACATACTGATGAGTTGATGGGATAAGACCCAACTAACTCACTAAAGTCTGAAACTGAAAATACTGAACATAAGCTAATAAAAGGGTCCTCGAAGGATAAGGAATCACCAACCCTAGCAGAGGAATGCAAACTCTAAAGATCAGGCTAACAGCGGGACTGAACCTGAATGTCCGGGCATATATCATGAAATGATACAGCACAGAGTATGTGATCAGTACATGAAATATATTGAGTATGCAAGGTAAGTAAAACAGACAATTAAAATACATAAGAGTTCATAAGAGGAGGACAGCATGATCATCAAAGAAATATCATAATGTTAACATAAGGTCTATAGGTTTTCAAACCATTCATAAACCAATCATATTCATAGTCGTAAGAGAACACTTATAAAATATAACTTGAGCCAAAGTAACATAAACATAATCATGCATAAATCATGAGGAACAATGGGAAGACTCATCTTAACTGACACTATCATGATAGAGCCTTATATGATGCCCCACTATTTCCCCCAAGTGGTTAGGACCGCCCCCGACTTGCCTGGCAAGGGGACGTGCGTGCATGGGTGCTATCATAGGGATTCAATAATATACACACACACACACACACACACACCTATGGTGGCACGTCGTTCTGAGATCATGAGGTTTACATGAATGTCGGGTCTACTCGGTGCTAGACACTGCTCCCAAAAACATACACGTGAGGGCTCATATAGTAACCGTAAAATCATTCATGAAGTTCATGGCCAAATAAAATAATAACATGATGGATCCCACTTGAAATACATGATTAGCCATGAATAATGGCCCATGAGTTGGCCAAGAGTAATAAATCCATAAATCATGAAAATCGTGCATACTTTTAAAATATTTATATACTTGATATTTATAAATCCATGATGAGTACTTGAGAGAAATCATATCATAAATCATAAATCATAATTTATGGCTTAAGAAGATCAAGATCATAATAGAATCATAACTTGACTTTTCATGAAGCATACATAATTGGGCATAATTTAATTAAAATTAGAAACTATAAATTAATAATCAAAATAGTTATAAAATATACCTATAAATCATAAAACATTGTTTGATACATGAAAGGAATTGATCCATAGATAGATCATATAGAATTTCACAAAATTAGGGATAAACCTCAATAGATCATGAACTTGAATCTAGAAACAAAATTCATAAAATTGAGAAGAATTTAGAGCATGAGAGTGAAAGAAACTCTCATTCATAGTCTCACATACCTGGGTAAATCTGATTTACATTTCCTCTTGAAAGCCCAACAGAAATTAGAGAGAAATTGGGGAACTCTTCAAGCATGATCTCCAAGGAAGAACTCTAATTTGCATGCATGGAATGGTAAGGCTTAGCATAGGTTTAACACTCTTAAAATCCTGCTAACTGAGCTTAAAATGATGTAGTTTAAGACCTTAGAGCTTAGGATTTTATGAAAATACCCTTAATGAAAAGTCTGGAAATTTTGCACAGCCAGTAACAACGGTTGATACAACGGGTCGTCCTTCGATACCGCAACTCATTGTATCCATCCATTACTTCCTCCATCATTTTTTCAACTTCTCAGGTCCTGATACCACAACTTAACATAATGGGTTGTTACACCAAACAAGGACCCGTTACTGCCTCCCCGTCATCACCACTGACTCCTCACCTATATTTTTCTGAGACTCCTACCACGAGTCCACTAACCACTCATGCCTCCAAACAACGGGTCGTTGGACCCATCCGTTTCCACTAAGCTAATTTCCACAACATCTTCTTAAGAGTACTTTCCACGACCCGTTGTTCCTTACAACGAGCCGTGCCACAACTATACCATCCCACTCTGGCACCACAGCGACGAACAACGACTGCAATCCATGACCCGTTACATCAATCAACCGGTCGTCCTTAGACCCGCTACCACAGAATCTCCTACTATAGAACCTGACAATAGTTGGATCCCACGGATCGTTAGACCCTCCAACGACTCGTACCACGAGTTGTTCTGAGTAAAATCACAGATTTCTTGCTGCTTCTCTTTTTAAATTCCCGAGTCTAGTCTTAGGCACTTCTAGGGTATTACAACATCTCCCCTTTTGGGAACATTCGTCCTCGAATGTGAATGAACATACTGAAAGCTGGGGAAAAAGGACTGACATCTCAAATACTGAACATCTAAAGCTGAAAACTGATGGAGTGACTGACTCCAAACTAGAATACATAACTTAATTGAATTGATGAATCACACATACGTGCATTGACATGAAGGAAACTGGAACACATAAACTGAACATGAAACTGAATAGAATACTAAGGAGAAAACTGATACCTCAAATTGAAACTGAGTTGGAAGGGAATAGGTGTGGGTACTTAGTTATCATATCTGCTTCGGCTTCCCACGTAACTCCCTCAACATGCTGATTCCGACACAAAACCTTTACTGAAGCTACTTCTTTATTTCTTAGCTTTCGAACCTGACGATCAAGTATTTCCATCGAAACCTCTTCGTAGCTGAGGCTATCCTTCACACCTACGCTCTCCACCGAATCAACCAAAGCCGGAGTACCCATGCACTTCTTCAAAAGCGACACATGAAACACCGAATGCATTGAAGCCAATTCTGACGGCATCTCTAACTCATATACTACCTTGCCAACCTGTCTCACAATCTAGTACGGGCCAACATAACGGGGACTGAGCTTTCCTTTCTTTCTGAATCTCATCACTCTCTTCATGGGAGATACCTTCAGAAACACCCAATCATCAACTTCAAACTCAAGCTCTCTCCTCCTCACATCTGCATAGGACTTTTGATGACTTTGGGTTGTTTTCAACCTCTCCCTTATAAGATGAACCTTCTCCATAGCCTCATGGACTGAATCTACTCCTATCATCACAGTTTCACCGACTTTGAACCAACATATAGGCGATCTACATCTCCGCCCACAAAGAGCCTCAAACAGAGTCATCTGAATGCTGGAATGGTAGTTGTTGTTATATGCAAATTCATGAGATGCAAATGATCATCCCAACTACCCTTGAAATCAATCAAACACGCCCTCAACATATCCTCAAGATTTTGAATGGTCTGTTTCGCTTGACCATTTATTTGCAGGTGAAATGTTGTGCTAAGCTTGATTTGAGTACCAAGTCCCTTCTGAAATGATCTCCAAAACTGGGAGGTAAACTGAGTACCTCAATCTAATATGATGTATAAGGGCACTCTGTTCAACTAAACTAACTCCCAAATATACAAGTTATCATAATCTTCCGCTGAATCGGTAGTTTTGACCGGTAGAAAATGAGTTGCTTTAGTCAACCTATCTACAACCACCCAAATAGAGTCATACTTCGACGAGTACAAGGAAACCCCGTAATGAAGTCCATATTGATTTCCTCCCACTTTCAAGTAGAGATACTAATGTCTTGAAGCACACCTCCAGGTCTTTGATGCTCAACCTTCACCTGCAATTCGGACACTTAGCCACAAACTCTGCAATGTCCTTCTTCATGCCATTCCACCAATAAACTTCCCATAGGTCACGGTACATTTTGGTGGCACCTAGATGTATAGAATATCTAGAACTATGAGCCTCATGCAACATCTGCTCCCTCAAGTCACCAATACCCAGTACACACAAATGATCCTGATATTGTAGTACATCATCTCCCCCTTGGGAGAAAACCTCCACCTTCTGATTTTGAATGGCTTCCTTTAACTTTTTTAAAATAGGATCCTCGTCTTGTCTAGCTTTGACCTCGGTCACCAAGGAAGATTCTAATCTATTTTGAACAATGACACCACCATCTGTTGGTTAACAAGACGAACTACTAGTCATGCAAGCCAAAGCACATCCTTCACTAACTCTTTCCTTTCTTCATCTTTGTGGATCACACTCTCCATAGAAAGCTTGCTAAGAGCGTCTGCCACCACATTATCCTTTCCCTGATGGTAAGGAACACTCATATCATAATCTTTGAGAAGCTCCATCCACCTTCTTTGACGTAGATTTAGATCCTTCTGGATAAATACATATTGTAGGATTTTATGGTCTGTAAACACATCCACATGGACCCCGTACAGATGGTGTCTCCAAATCTTCAAGGCAAATACTACTGCTGCCAACTCGAGGTCGTGAGTTGGATAGTTCTTCTCATGTACTTTTAGCTTCCTAAAAGCATAGGCTATAACCTTACTGTGTTGCATTAATACACAACCAAGTTCGATCTTTGAGGCGTCATAATATACCACAAACCCATTGGTACCCTCAGGTAGGGCCAATACTGGTGCTGAGGTGAGTTGAGTCTTCAACTCTTGGAAGCTCTTCTCACAAGCCTCCGACTATTGAAACTTCACTTTCTTCTGGGTCAACTTAGTCAACAGTGCTACAATGGATGAAAACCCTTCAACAAGCCTCCGGTAGTAACCAGCTAAGCCCAAGAAACTCCTAATATCCAAAGCACTCACTGGTCTAGGGGAATTCTTCACAACTTCTATCTTCTGAGAGTCCACATGTACACCCTAACTTGACATCACATGACCCAAAAATGCTATCGAGTTTAACCAAAACTCACACTTATTGAATTTATCATATAGTTGTCAATCCTTAAGAGTCTATAGCACCACCCTCAAATGAGCGGCATGCTCCTCCTCGCTCCGAGAGTATATAAGGATATCATCTATGAACACAATCACGAACATGTCCAAATACGGCTTTCCTATTAATCAAATCCATAAAAGATGCAGGAGAATTCGTTAGTCCAAAAGACATAACTACAAACTCATAGTGACCATACCGAGTCCTGAAGGTTGTCTTCGGAATGTCACTCTCCCAAACCCTGAGCTAATGATACCTGGATCTGAGGTCTATCTTTGAAAAACACTTAGCACCCTGAAGCTGGTCAAACAAATCATCAATCTTGGAGAGGGGATACCTGTTCTTAATTATAACATTATTCAATTGTCGATAATCAATGCACATCCAAAGGGAACCATCCTTCTTTCGAACAAAGAGGATTGGTGCACCCCACGGGGATTTTCTAGGCTTGATGAAACCCTTGTCTAAAAGACCCTTCAATTTCTCCTTCAACTCCTTTAGCTCAGTTGGAGCCATTTTATAAGGAGGAATAGATATAGGTTGCATATCGGGAAGAAGTTCAATACCAAAATCGATCTCCTGCTCAGGAGGAATTCTTAGTAAATCATCTGGAAACACTTGTGGATATTCACACACTACGGGAACTGACTGGATAGTAGAGGTCTCGGATGTAGCATCTTTAATCATACTAGATGGTACATGCAACCCTTAGAGATCATCTTTCTAGCCTTAAGGTAGGAAATGAAGCGACCTATAGGTACAGCTGAACTATCCTTCCACTCTAGGACTGGCTCACCCAAAAAAATTGAAACTCTACCGTACGAGTTCTATAATTTACTGAGGCATAACATGCATGTAACCAATCCATGCCAAAGATAACATCAAAATCTTTCATGATTAGCTCTACTAAATCTGCTGAGGTAACTTTCTGAAGGACTATGATAGGGAAATTTTTATATACCTCTCGAGCTATAACTTAATCACCAACTAGAGTAGAGACTGAGAAGGGTTCTAATAGGATTTCGGGATAGACTCAAAAACTACTAGCAACATGGGGCATCAAAAAAGATAAAGTAGCCCCTGGATCTAACAATGCATATACATCAAGGTGGAATACTTGTAACATACCGGTGGCCACATCGAAGGAAGTCTTCTGCTCCTGTCAAGATACAAGGGCATAAAACCTGTTCTGGCATTGGCCACCACGTGCACTGGTGTATGCACCCTGCTGAGCTGGTAGCCTAAGCATGACCTCTACCATCACCCTTCCTAGCCAAAGGGCACTCTCGGCGCCTGTGCCCGGGTCTACCACACCCAAAATGGATATCTAACCCAATCAAGCACTCCCCTACATGATTCTTGCCACACTTTCCGCAAACCGAAAAGGTACGCTCTGCCTGCATGCTCCTATGTCCCCTCGAACCTGATGCTCTGCTCCTCTGATCACCTCGCAGTCTAGATGGAGCACTGATGGCACTAGAGCTAACAACCTCTGATGAGACTGTTGGCGATGTCCGCCTCCCGATCTCTGCTGGGAGAACCCATAACTGTCTATCCTGTACCTTTTGGCATCTCTCTCTCTCTCTCAAGTGCACTGCCTCCATTTGCTGGGCATACAAAACCAATCGAGGAAAATTGATGTCCTGGTGAAGCATAGTGTTCCTACAATCCTTGACCAGGTAGTCTGTTATCCCGTGCACAAACCTGCTCACCCGAGCTCTCTGATCAGCCACCATCTCTGGTGCATATTTGGACAAGCGGGTGAACTCCAAAGCATACTCCTAGACTGTCATATCATCCTGCTTCAGTTTCACAAATTTAGCTACTTTGATTTCCCTCATCTCTCGAGGAAAGAGCCGATCTATGAAAGTGGTAAGAAACTCTTCCCAACAAATGGGACCCGCTCCAACTGCCCTACCATCTTTCCACTATCTGAACAAGATATGCGCAATCCCTTTCAACTGATACGAGGCTATATCTACGCACTCCTCCCCTGTCACCCCCATGATCTGGGTGATCTTCAGAATTTCATTAATAAACTCATGCGGATCCTCGCCCACCTTCGATCCGAGAAACTCCGGAGGGTTCATCCTAAGAAAATCTCTACTCTCGCCGCCGCCGCATTCCCATGCTGGGGGGAATGCGCTACCGCCTGCTGGTTGACTTGGGCGGTCAAAGCCTGAGCTAACATATGGATGGCAGCCCTAAACTCTGCATGGGCCACCTGCTCAGGCACATGATCCTCGGGGGATGGTGGGGCCTGCTGGTGCCCATCCCCATTGCCATTCTCGTGGCCATTTCCATTTTCGTTCCTTCTTCTATTAACACGATGATGAGGCGTGATTCTGCAAACGCGTATAGCACGAGTTAAAAGGATAGAGAAACATTTCATCGCACGGCACAGATCATAAAAGATGGGAACATTTTCTAAAATGTTTCATAGCCTCTTCGTCATAAGTGTGGCACGCTTCACACCCATGAAGAAGACTCTACTTAACGCGGGTTTGAGACACCTTAGGACACTTAAAAACCTAATGCTCTAATATTAAGTTTTCCATGGCCCGAACATAGGCTCGGATAGAAACACGAGACAAGGAACCCCGAGAGACTCCAAGTTGACTCATGGCATGAACATGACATCTAAAACTCAACGTAATAATGCGAAAGTCTAACATACATAATAACGGAAGTCTGAGAATATACTAACATCTGAACGTATGAATGCATAACATAATTCTAAATCTGACTACATACTATGTCTGATAAGTCATTACATATTGACGAGTTGATGGGACAAGACCCCAACTAACTCACTAAAGATTGAAACTGAAATTGAACAGAAGCTGATAAAAGGGTCCTCGAAGGATGAGGAATCACCAACTCTGGCTGAGGGATGCAAACTCTGAGGATCAAGGTAACGGCGGGCTTGATCAATGCTAGACACTGCTCCCAAAAACATACACGTGAGGGCTCATATAGTAACCGTAAAATCATTCATGAAGTTCATGGCCAAATAAAATAATAACATGATGGA
>JACEIK010004345.1:48455-67309 GCA_018107945.1 Datura stramonium
AAGAAATTGATCCATAGATAGATCATAAAGAATTTCACAAAATTTGGGATAAACCTCAATAGATCATGAACTTGAATCTAGAATCGAAATTCATAAAATTGAGAAGAATTTAGAGCATGAGAGTGAAAGAAACTCTCATTTATAGCCTCACATAGGTAAATCTTATTTACACTTCCTCTTGAAAGCCCAAAGGAAATTGGAGAGAAATTGGGGAATTCTTCAAGCATGATCTCCAAAGAAGAACTCTAATTTGCATGCATGGAATGGTAAGGCTTAGCGTAGGTTAAACACTCTTAAAACCCTGCTAACTAAGCTTAAAACGACGTAATTTAAGACCTTACAGCTTAGGAATTAATGAAAATACCCTTAATGAAAAGTCTGAAAATTTTGCACTGCCAGTAATAACGGTTGATACAACAGGTCGTCCTTTGATATCACAACTCGTTTGTATCCATCCGTTACTTCATCATTTTTTCAACTTCTCAGGTCCTGATACCACAACTTAACAAAATGGGTCGTTACTCTAAACAATGACCCTTTACTGCCTCCCATCATCACCACTGACTCCTTACCTATATTTTTCTGAGACTCCTACCACGAGTCCACCAATGACTCGTGCCTCCAAACAACGGGTCGTTTGACCCATCTGTTGCCTCTAGGCTAATTTCCACTACATCTTCTCACGAGTACTTTCCACGACCCGTTGTTCCTTACAATGAGTCGTGCCACGACTCGTACCATCCCGTTCTGGCACCACAAGGACGAAAAACAACTGTAACCCATGATCGATTACATCAATCAACACTCGTCCTTCGACCCATTACCACAGAATCTCCTACTGCAGAACTTGACAACGGGTGGCTCCCACGGATTGTTAGACCCTCCAATGGCTCGTACCACGAGTTGCTCTGAGTAAAATCTCTGATTTCCTGCTGCTTCTCCTTTCAAATTCCCGAGGCTAGTCTTAGGCACTTCTAGAGTATTACAACATATAGCTCCTCTGAGCCATTCATAGCCTCGCAGGCAGGTACATCTGGGTTTAGCGCTTCGCGGCAACATCTATATGGGCGTCTGCAAGAGTAGCCTGAGGCATTGGCCCCACGTCTAATCACTAACAAGGTTCCCCCCTTAGGGTAACAGCTAGTCCATCAGACTTCTAACAATTGGGGTGGTTTCCTAAGCGACCTATACAACAAGCGGTAAGTCGACTGAAGCTAGCGGTCACTGACAGTAGCCAAACACATGGCAAGATATCGCTCGGTTCATTGGGAAACCCTAGTGCCTCTGACTCAAAGTTAAGACCACCCTATCAAGGTTCTAGCCTTGGAGGCGTCAAGGTACACCAACGGCCTATGGGAGAGATTTTTTGTCTATATAGGCGTTAACAGAAAGCTATATCGCCCAATTACGCCCTATGTTGTCCAACCTTACCAAGTTATACTCAACAGCTAACTACAAGCTTCTAAGGCCTTGGTACGATAGCAAGACATCAGAATCCCTCTAAATGATAAACAAGTGCATAGGGAAATCTCTATGACGCTCCTAACATTAGTCACACTTAATATACTCTTTCCCGATGAGGGATACTATGATGCAATCATAATTCGTCTTGACCAGCTACCACAACATATATAATCAAGAAATGCTACAGAGGTACAAGTCGTATCAATTATACGATGAGAATACTTACCGAAAGAGATTAGCCTTAACATACCTCAATTGCCGATTTTTGCTTGCCCAATCTTGTTCCAGCCTACAACTAGTAATTCCTAAAACTCATAGCCTTTACGTTGATGTAGTAATTCTATTCTTAGTCC
The DNA here is from genome assembly GCA_018107945.1 of Datura stramonium. Taxonomy (NCBI): domain Eukaryota; kingdom Viridiplantae; phylum Streptophyta; class Magnoliopsida; order Solanales; family Solanaceae; genus Datura; species Datura stramonium. The sequence goes on from JACEIK010004345.1 coordinate 50,273, forward strand.
ATGAAAATAGTTATCACTTGTAGACGCTTGGGACTTGATTATAAGTAATTTCTACAACTTCTACTCGATGGGACTCCGTCGAACTGGGCCAATTTTGAAGAAATAACTCTAAAAAGTTGCTTATTAACCATAAAATACTTGCACAAATAGATATATCAAATAGGAATTGTCTTTATATGATTTGGTAATAGATGAACATTACCGTATGTAAATTCGGGTGCATGATAGACATCGGTACTCTAGTGCATTTCTCCGTCTGAATCAGAATAAATATGTTTCTGTAAATACGTTCTTTGTAGGTCTAGGAATCATTACCTGAGAAGAATTGATGTTTGGAGGTGATTTGACAGCATAGTTCAACTCTAATTTGATGAAAAGCTCGTAACCAAGTCGCCCCAAGTCCATAGACGCTTTGCTGAAATGTTTTGAAGTGAGCAACATTCACAAACTTAACCTATATATACTTGATGCAGTGGTAGGGGGCATGGCGGGCCGCCCATAGTGCCAATACACGGGGCATGCCTCGCCGACCCATGCATCGGTGTGGGTTGTGCGACTTGGCGCCCGGTGCACCCTGCCTCTGGCTTCAACCTCCTGCTCGCTCGACAATGTACTCATGCGCTCCCCTCTTCGGGCCTTTTCCCGCACATGTCGTGCTCCCGACACAAGCGCACGTACACGTCCACTAAACAATGACAAGTTACAGGTGTAACATATTATATCACAGAGAGAAATCAAAGAGTTCAATCATTGGGTTGACCTTAACATTTTTATCTTTCATTATCATTAAATTCATTAGGGGAGTTTCTTAGTTTAACCGACATAAACCACCATATGAGCACATGGAGTCTAATTTCTGCCCAATCAGCTAAGCTATCTCAACCTTGTTAGGGTATTAGACATGCCTAACATGTTTTGCTAAAAGGATTCATAATAAGCTCTTACCAAGGGTACATAGAGGGTTTTACCGAATCAATAAAATAATCCATATCCTAAGTTGGCATAGGTAATTTTAGACACTTGTTGTATGGACTCGTGCCTTTCCTATTAATAAATATTGCTCCTATTTCATTACGTGATAGCATTTAGCTCAATGGACTCATAAATCATCTTTGATAGTTCGTTTACCATGGATAGGTTCATCGTATTGTGGAAAATCACAAAGTTCTTTCCTTTCAAATAAAATCCATATATCATGTTTGTCATGTTAGAATCATATCATGTTCATTCATAAAAATATTTCTTTTTTGAAGAAAATCATAATTCTTGTATTTCATGATTTTCATGTAAACCCGTATGACTTATAGAATAAAATCTTATTCAGCATATAAGAAATCATAGGATTTCATGATGTTCGTAATGAATTTAATGAACAAAAGCATTTATCACATATTTTGCCTTAATTGTCTCATGGAGAAGAATTTATGGGTTTTTCAAAGAATCATAGTATGGGGAAAACAATAATATTTTCACATGTGGGATAAGCCTTCCATACCTTAATTTCTTCCCAACATAGAAGAAAGACTCTAACTTTGAAGAATAACATTTAAAATTTGCTCTTAAACCTTGGGATGAATTTTCTTGAAAATCCTGAGATGTAAAGGACTTGGAGAAGAGAGAGAGCTCAAAATAGAACTTGGAGAGGTGAAAAAGTGAAAGAAAATCAAACTAGGATGTACTTATAGACAACTGTTTCAGACCAGATACGGTTGGCTTAGGCCACACATACGACGCGTAATCGACATACAATCCACAAGTTGGATCAAAAATCCCATCGGGTCCATAAATAGTAACTTCAAATTTTGAGGTTCAACTTATGATACCAAATACGGGCATAAAATCCACTTATGGTCCATAGACTTGGCTATATCTAGACCCTTCCAATTTTGGGATCTTCATCTACAGTGCCAATTACGACAATAAAGCTCACTTACGGTCCATAATTTCAATTATACCTAGACTCCCCTCCTTAAAAAAGTAGCACAACTTTGAGGACCTTGAACTTATGGTCTCCATGCAGGGGTCCTTATATGAGTTTTATGGTTGTACATACTCTTATAATTAGAATAGTAGGAGTTTAATTCCATATCTTCACCCGTACATGTAGATCACAAGTCCATTATATGGCTCGTAAGTCACATTGTCTGGGACATAACTGCAAAGGTTGGTCATAGGTTCCATGTACAGACCATAAGTCCCATTTATGGCCCGCAGGTGACTTTTACGACACCAGTTCTGAAATTTTTCAGTTCCTTCCAATTCCCTTTCACTTCTACACTTATGTAATGACATAGTACATCAAAAAAATACTTAGCTCACAGGAATGATAATATTCTCATGGTTTTGGTCGGATTTTATTCATATTATATGGGTCAAACCTTAGCCCAAAAGCACGAGTTGTTATAGGTGAAACCTTCAAGAACATTCGGTCATCCACAATAAATTCTAGCTCATAACGTTGCATGTCAATATAGGACTTCTATCGACTTTGAGAAGTCTTGAGTTGGATTACCATGAGGTTCACCTTCTTAATAGATTCATGAATTAAGTCAGGACCCAATAGTTCTACCTCTATCGGCTAGAACCAACCACTTGGGGATCTACAACATCACCAATAAACAGATTTATAAGGAGCCATCTTGATGCTCTTATCTCCAAAGTTAATTACACACGCTCTCAACATGTCCTTGAGAGTCTGAATAGTTTTTTGTGCCTATTTATTAGTATGATGGTGGAAAGCATTACTCAATTTTCCACAAGTCCCTAGACCCTCTTGTTGACTACCAAAAATGAGTGGTAAACTGCATACCTTTGCCTGATACAATGTACTTAGGAACCATACAACTTCACTATCTCTTTCAAGTACAACTTAGCATAAATAAGTTGCAGTATCTGTCGTCTTCACATAAGGAAAGTATGGGATTTCGTTACCCTATCCATAATCACCTGATCGAATCATACTTGGCCTTTGTGCGAGGTAAACCCATAAAAAAGTTCATATTGATCATCTCCCACTTTAATTGAAAATTTTTGATATTTTGAGTCAAGCCACCGGGAATTTGATGCTCAACCTTCACTTTCTGGCAACTCATACATTTGGCCACAAAATTTGATATATCAACTTTCATTCTCTTCCACTAATAGTGTTGTTTTAAATCTTTGTACAACTTGGTGGATCCTAGGTGTGCAGAATATTTGGAACTATGAGCTTCCACAATCAACTCTTGACAAAAATCAGTTACTATAAACAAAGTATATTCACCATTCTGCACCTCATTCCTCAACTTCACTAAACTTTCATCTTTAAAATGCTTGAACGATATTCTTTCTATGATATCAGATCGCGATTAAGAAACCCCAACTAACTCAAAATCATCGATTTCATCCAATCGAACTCCAAACTAGCAAGTCTTCGGATCTCTTATCCGTTGACATTTCATGAGATCAAAGATATGATAAAGTACCTATAGAATTAGGACTCAAGGCATCAACAACAACGTTCACATTACTAAGGTGATACAAAATATTTAAGTCGTAATTATTCAAGAACTCCAATCATCTTCTCTGTCTGAGGTTCAATTCTTGCTACTTGAAAATATATTGTGAACTCTTGCGACCATTTAAGACATCGCAGTACTCACCATACAAATAGTGATGCTAAATATTTAGCGCAAATACCATAGCAGCTAACTCCAAGTCATTTGTCAAATAATTCTTCTTGTACTTCTTCAACTGTTGTGAAGTATAAGTAATCACCTTGCTCTCTTTCATCGTCGCACAACCCGATCTAACTCTAGATGCATCGAAATACAACACATAGTTGTCTAATCTTGAAGGTAGAGTCAAAATAAGGAGATGAAGTCAACTTCAACTCTAGGAAACACTTTTCGCATGCCTGGGACTATTAAAACTTAGCAGTCTTTTGAGTCAGTTTAGTGAGCAATGCAACTATGAATGAAAATACTTTTAAAAATTTCCTCTAATAACTAGCCAAACCTAGAAAACTACGAATATCCAGCACACTCATAGGCCTCAACCAGTCCTTAACTACTTCAATCTTTTGAGGATCCACCTTGATACCATCACTAGATACAGCGTGACCAAGAATACCATAAAGTTAAGCCAATATTCAAACTAAGAGAATTTCGCGTATAGCCCATCCTCCTTAAATGTTTGCAATCCTCCTTAAATTTTCGCAAGGATACTCTCAAATGATTAGCGTGTTCCTTTCGGGTGTTCGAATAAATCAGAATATCGTCAATGGAAACAACAATGAACTGATTGAGGAATGGCTTAAAGACATGATTCATAAAGTCCATAAATATGGTTGGTGCATTAATTATACTAAAGGAAAGTACCAAAACTTTAAATGACAGTAGCGGATACAAAAAGTTATTTTTATAATATCTTGTTCTTTTATCTTCTGTTGATGATACCCTAAGTGCAGGTCTTTTTTGAAAAGAAATTAGCTCCTTGAAGTTGGTATAATAAATCATCAATCTTAGGCAAAAGATATTTATTCTTAATGGCCACTTTATTAAGTTGGCAGTAATCAATACACACTCTGATTCATCCATCCTTCTTTCGAACAAATAAAACCACAACACTCCAAGGTGAAGTACTCGATTGAATAAATCCTTAATCTAACAAATCTTTAAGTTTCTCCTTCAATTCATGCAACTCGACTTGATCTATATGGTAAGGTAAAATAGATATAGGTTAAGTATCGAGAATAACATCAATCCCAAAGTCAATTACTTTGTTTGGGGGACTCTGAGATGCTTCTCGAAAAACATTCAGGAAACTCGTTGACTACAAAAACTGACTCAAATTTGGATACCACGGCTTGAGTTCCATTCACAAAAACTAAATGGTATATATTCCCCTCAAAATCATTATCTACATCGATGCTTAGCGATGTCGCCTTTCCATTCTATAATGGGTTCATCAGAAATTCAAATCTGACCATTTTGGATCGGTAATCCATAGTTGCATAACAAGTGGACAACCAGTCCATTCCCATGACCACATCAAAATCCACTATTTTTTAGTTCGATTAAATATGTAGTTGTCTCTGATATCGACCAAATCCACCCCTTTTTGAGAGAGTTTACACGGTTGATTACAATAACATTAACTCAACTAAGAGCCTGGATCGAATCCACAAGGACTTAGTATTGATCAAAACTACTAAGTTAAGCAAATATGTGATTAAGTGCTTTGAGATGCTACACAAATCAATTGATAAAGAGAGAATTAAACTTAAATCTAGTTCTAATTTCAAAGGGTTAAATCAATGAAAGATAAACTAAGGATATATCCCCGCTTAGGGTTGATCCACCTAGATCACTCGATTAGACTCATTGATAATGGGCTTTTTACAATATGCAAACAATCGTTAAGCAATTGCTCAATGTCTTTCAATAATCAAGCAATGTTTATCTCAATCAATTCTTTCAAATTGACAAGAATTCAACAAAGTCAATTGTAAATTTTCAATTAAATTCAACAAATTTCTAAGAGAATCTATTAAACAGGGGTTATACCTTGAGTTATTGTTGATTGATACCTCAAACCCTAATTGGTTCTTTCAAGCACAATTGAGGCAATTCGGCATGAATCGTTGTTTGCAACCATTAATTTTAACTCACAAATCAAAAATCAATTAAATATTCAAAAGTTCACCATCAATTCATCATAATTGAGATCTCTAGGGCTTTAAACCTAATTGAGTTCACAACCCTAGATAAAAATTTAACTGCTCATAATTGGAAATAAAGGAGAAAGTATATAATTAATCATAATCAACTTACAATAGACTAGCCAAAGACTTAATATAGATCTTTAAAGTAGCTTCAATTACGATGAGTATTCTCTAGAAACTCTATTCTCTATCAAAATGCTCAGACTCCCTAAGAAAAGACTAAAAATACTATTTATATTAAGGTCAAAATTTCAAGCCAAATTTAATTTCGGCCTTCCCAGTTCACAGTTACGGACCATATATTAGATTTACGATCTGTATATTGTACCGCAAGTTGGATATTTTCTCTGATCTATTGGTGGTCGTGAATCAATCTACAGACTGTACTTTGGATTTGCTTTTTGTATCTGCCCCTCCTGGATTGAATCTTCAGAATGTCAACTCTCTAAACTTTAATTTACAGCTTCATTTATTGTTTGTATTTTACATTTATGGACTGTATATTCTCCCATAGATTGGAGTTCCAAATTGCAATCTCTCTGAATCTTATTTTGCGGTGCCCATTTATAGTTCGTGAATTGCATCTACGGCCCGTACCTAGCTTCATATGTTGCTTTCATACATGCAACTTCTATGAAGTTGATCCATGGTTGAATTAACGAACTATATATTGAATCTACATGTCGGATGTTCTCTCTCTTTGGCAGATTTTCTGAGATTGATGCCTCTTTGCTCCAATTTATTGGAATTCGTGAAACTTAGCAAATAACATTAGTATTTACTTAAATTAGTACTTAAAGGCATGCAAAACTCTATGAGAAAACTACAAATATATCGTAGAACCCCGATACACCAACACCCCCAACTTAAAGTCTTTGCTTGTCCTCAAACAACTAATATAAGAAAATCTAACCTAAACTCATGTTCCGATTTCACAAAGGGAAATGTCTATAGTGGTTTTGGTAAGCAGCTACAAGAATTTATATCTAAAATAAGTCACCCCTCCATCATATAAAAATAGACTTTCTCACAACCATTAAGACTAAGCATGCAATCTTTACTTATGACATCATATCAAAATGCAAGACACCCAAATTGAGAAGCAACTTATGTTAGCCAGTTTCATCCACATGCTCTAACATTAGACTAAGGAAGTTGTCCATTTTTAGCAATAAGATTCACAATCAATATAAGGACAAAAGATCAAAAGATAAGAGAAAGACACTCAACTCTCACAAAAATGTTCACAAAGACTCCAACTTTGTAGCTCGAATCTGGGAGGCCTCCTCAGGAACCATGTCCGGGTCATCCTCCTCCTCAATCTCCCCGTCTTCCTCCTCCAATTGTCTCTTTCCTGGGTTACGCGGAGGAGCGGGGTCTCTAGGTGGTGAAGACCTAGATGGTGAGTCTAATAGACTCGCAAGGAGCCGTGCAATATTTTTGGTTCGCAACTCTACTCCAATATCCTCTACTAGAGGACCACTCTCCTGCAATTCCTTCACTGTCGCCCTTGTCTCATCAAGCTTTGCCCAGATATACACTACCTCAGAATGATCGAAGCTCCTCTCTAACTGAGCCAATGTCTTTAGAGAATCCAGCCTGGCAATTAGGGTCCGTTGTGAGACTAACAGTGAGTCCTTCATCGGCTACAGATCCTTCTCAATGGCTCTGCACAAAAATATAGGCAGCTCATCGAATAGCCTAGCCAGCTGCTTCTCCTCCCTTTCTAATCTGGCCGCCATATTAACAAAGTTCTCACAGGTGAAGAGCAAAGTCCCACCTGGTACTCTGAAAGTGGAAGTGGCCCTGCTAGGTCTAGAAGGTACAGGGCATAAAGCTGAAGTGGAAGAGATAGCTTCTTGAGGAGGGGGCTCGCACCTCTGAAGTAGCTAGAGGTGGAGGCATGAAGGTGCTATGCTCAGTAGCACTAAGTGGGATCTCAGGATAAGACTCCCTTGATATCTGGATTCCACCAACTGATATAAGGAAGCTAAGGTGGCGGTGGGTTGGAACAATTGCATCATCTCTCATTTTGGTGATGTCCACCACTTTCTTGGCTTCATATGATAATCTTCCCTCTGTAGTGATGGTACCCCTGCCCTTTGGCACAAAGTCGTGATGAGACACGGGCAAGGTAGTGATGTAGCTATCTATAATGCTCTTTTCATTGGCCAACAAATGGCCAATATTTACTCTAAGCTTGCCAATGGGAGCAGCTACAACCACAGCTTGGCTAGGTGTAAGCGTATAGTCACTCTTCGTTGGACAGATTCTTGTCTTTTTCAATTTGAATTTCATTAGGATATTTGAACTTAATCTAATTGGCACATTATTTCTTCTTTATCGCCTTGGAGTTCTACATAAAGAGATATTCTCTTTATTATTTTGTATCAGATGCAGTGTCGCAAGTTACGATGAGGAAGCACAATACAAGGTAATTTCTTCTCTTTTTTTAAATTTTTATCACTTTTCCACAACTAGAAACGTCTGCGGTAGACTATCATAACTTGGCCTGAAGAGTCGAACCCCTCTTGAAGATTGGAGCAGCAGTGATGGTGAGCCACACCGGTGTGGCCCCGGCAATGAGAGGGGCCATCCATAGCCAGACACTTTCTCTAATATTGGCCTTCTCATCATAGGTTGTAGTGTCGATTGGGGCATAGGCATCTCCCAAATAGTACCAGTTGAGGCTCAAAATGCTCGTGGTGTAGGCAATGGTGTTGGTGTAAAATTGGGCAATTGAAAAGGTACGACAAGATTCACCGCCACAAGATGGATATCTTTGATATTATTCAAGGGGAATAGTTCTTTAGACATTGTCATACTTGGATTAATCCATATCTCTAACATCTTTTGGTCATAGAGAAACAAGGAGCTTGCATGATATCCACAATGAGTATACCAAAACGACAAAGTCAAGCATAACTATCAGCTATGCAGCTAAGAAAGGGGATCAGGAAAGGGAAGCCGGCGTTCATGGCAACTATTGCAAGTTTGGAGGAAGACAAGGGTTCCCAGGAAACATTACCTACATAGTAAAGTTACTCGAGGAGAACAAACATGTTATGCCCGACGAGTGGCAAAGGAACTTGCCTCCTAGGTATGAAGTAGACCATAAAATCGAGCTAGAGCTTGGAGCCATGTCGCCCCCATATTCCCCATACTACATGGATCCACCCGAGTAGGAGGATCTAAAGAAGAAATTGAAGGAGTTGCTCGAAGTTGGTCATATATGCCCGTACAAGGACCATATAGAGCGCCAATCTTGTTTCAAAAAAAGAAAGATGGGTCATTATACTTCTGCATGGACTACTAGACACTCAACAAAGTGACGATAAAGAACAAATACCCTATCCCACTTGTTGATGACTTATTAGACCGACTTGGACAAGCCAAGTACTTTACTAAGGTGGATCTTTAAAAGGATTACTACCAAGTGTACATAGCAAAAAGGTATGATCCAAATACAGCGTGCATGACGAGATATGGAGCCTATGGCTGATTGGTGATACCCTTTGGCTTGATCAATGCACCCGCTACCTTTTGCACATTAGTGGAGAAGATTTTTCGTCTCTACCTAGACTAGTTCGTGGTAGTATACCTAGATGACATAGTCATCTATAGCAACACCTTAAAGGAGCATGTGGAGCACTTGAAAAAGATTTTCCTAGTCTTTCGAGAAAATGAGCTTTACATCAAATGGGAGAATGCGAGTTCACCTGGGCAGAGGTATATTTCTTGGGTTATGTCATTAGCCAGGACCGGTTACGCATGGATGAGGTCAAAGTGCCGACTATCCAAGAGGGAGGCGCCCACAAAGGTGACTGAGCTTGTATCTTTCCTTAGGCTTGCTAACTATTATCGCAGGTTCATTAAAGGTTATTTTGCTAAGGCCACCCCACTGACCGAGTTATTCAAAAAGAATTAAGTCGTGGGTTTAGAACAAATACTTTCAGAAGGCGTTTAATGATATTAAGGTTGCCGTGACAAAAGACCGGTCCTGGTGCTGCCTGTTTTACCAAGACATTTGAGGTACACATTGATGCTTTTGACTTTGCCACTCGAGATGTCTTGATGCAGGATAAACACCCTTTTGTATTTGAGATCACAAGCTAAACAAGATGAAATAGCGATACACCGTACAAGAGAAGGAGCTAACTATCATAGTGCATTGCCTACACATTTGGAGACATTACTTTCTCGGGTCTAAATTCATGGTCAACACCAAGAATGTGGCCACTAGCTACTTCCAGTCGCAGAAGAAGCTCACACAAAGCAAGCTAGGTGACGGTATTTCTTGGCTGAATTCGATTATGTGTTGAAGTATAAGCTAGATAAGGGCAACATTGTGGCTAACGCTTTGAGTATGAAGTCTGAGCTTGTTGCCATCACCACAGCTAGTTGTGACATTCAAGGTGCTATTAAGAATGGCATGCAACACGACCCAGGAGCAAAGCAGCTTATGGAGTTAGCTGCCCAAGGCAAGACGAGACGTTTTTAGGTGGACGATGTACTATTGCTCACCTCAGGTCGGAGAGTCTACGTGCCCAAATTTGAAAGCATTAGGCGAAAAATTATGAAAGAAAGACATGACACATTATAGGTCGGGCACCTGGTCCAACATCACATAAGGGCCTTGATCAAGTTAGTCTATCATTGGTCGTACATGCTTGATGATATTGAATGTTATGTGCAAACCTATCTTGTGTGCCAACAGGATAAGGTGGAGAAGCAACAACCTGAAGAACTTTTGGGGCCATTACTTGTTGGGAGCATCCATGGACGAGTGTGACTATGGAATTCATCACTTACTTGCCAAAGCCTAAAGGATATGGGATGATCATGGACGTGGTGAATAGGTTTTTGAAGTATGCCAAGTTCATGCCTGCCACAACAGGTTGCACCGCTAAAGAAGCTGTTATACTATTCTTCAAAAACATGGTGAAGTGTTAAGGCTTACCGAGACACATCCTTAGCGTTCGAGACCGTGTTTTACAGGGAACTTTTGGAGAAAGTTGTTTGATATGCTTGGCACAGAGTTGCATTTCTCCACTAGTTATCACCCGCAGATGGATGGACAAAAGAAATGGGCCAATGCCTTGTCGCAGTGCTACTTGAGGAACTTTGTGAGTTTACATCAGAAGGATTGGGAAGGGCTCCTAGACATAGCCCAATTCTCATGTAACTTGTAGTAGCGCCAGTCTACCAGGCGAACACCATTAGAGTTAGCCATAGGCCAACAATTACAAACTCCACATTCACTACTTTTCGTGTTCGAGGGAAAGAGTTCAGGGGCTTATCATATGACCAAGGGGTTTAAGGAGCAATTTTACACTGGTAGGTCCTACTTGAACAAGGCAGCAAAGAAGATAAAGAAGTTTGTTGACTGCAAGCATCGTCCCTCAAATTATAAGGTCGGGAATATGATTTTGGTGAAGTTTAACCCAAAGCAGTTTAAGGCACTACAAGACGTGCACCAAAACTTGGTACGAAAGTATGAAGGTCATTTAGGATCGTAGCCAAGGTGGGCAAGATCTCATGTAAGTTAGAGTTACCACCTCATCTTGAGGTTCATCGCATCCTCCATGCCAGCACACTCAAGTCACACCATAAAGACAAGGAAGATCCCTGCCGAGGTCAGTCAAGTCAAGCACCAATTACTATCACCGTCTCATATGATCAGGAGATTGAGGCTCTTATTGACTACCACGCCAGGCGAAAACAGGGATAAAAAGTCATTGTCATGTTCCTCGTCCACTAAAAGTGGCAATCAGTGGAAGAAGCCACGTGTGAGCGATATGAAGACTCGTGACAATTCAAAGATAAGATCCGAGAGTTTATGCAGCAGCAGTGCCCGAGGTCGTCGCAATATCAGGTAGGGGAGAGTGTGATGACTCTCCACGTCATCATACCACGTAGGAGCCACTTGGCATATATCTTTGCCATGTGGAATCTTATACAAGCAAAAAAAATTTACTTGGTAGACTATTCTAGAAAACTATAGAAATTTCCTATGGAAGATCTTAAATTCTTATGAAATTTCTTAGAAAATCCTTGAAATAATCTAGGCATGTAGAGGATTCTAGAAAGAAACTTATTTGTAAATATGTAAGAGCTTGTACAATAATTATTATTTGCATATTAGTCTCTAAATAAGTAGTATAAATAGGAGGCTATTTATTTGTAAGACCATAAAGAAAAATCATTTAAGTTTTTTGTATTACAAAAAACTTCTTTTAGTAAATTTTTGTTGTCTTTCTAATCTACCATCCCCTTGGCGGTCTAGTGTTGAATAGGCCTACTTGAGCTTGCAAGATCGTGAAAGATTTGTGAGCAAGCTCTCAAATACCGCACGATGTACTTAGTTGAAGTCTAAATCTGTAACTCTAGGACCAACCATGACCTCAACCAAAAAGGGTCTCCTGCACCTCTCTCTGGAATGTGCCATAATTAAACCATGAGAACAATCGAGGCCGCAGTTGGTTAATGGTCTCCAACCCTTTTCCATGGAATGCGCCACGGTCGAACCATGGGCATGATTGATGCCAGAGTTCGAACATGGGCATGGTTGGGCCACGATTAAAGGTCATTCCGTCTTCCATATTTAGTCCAATCTCCTAGTTTTTTCCCATGCCATCCAACTCGGGCCTCTTGCAACTTGTGCTCCAGCTGTATCCAAATATTCTAATGACCTTGATAACCTCATATTGACCTCCACATACTTCGAGGCTAATTACCATGTGTTAAACCTCTTATTTAGACACCCAAATAATATTTTGGGGTGCTACAACTACATTGTCCAGAAGGTATCACAAAAGTTCACGGGGAACTTTTAAACCAAGGTAGAACTACCTATAAAGATCTTTGGCCAAAATTTAGACTGATCTAAAGTTACCTAAAGGTTTCACACAAGTTCACTTGAAACTTTTGGACCAAGTTTTGATAACTGAACTACAATAGGGAAAAAATTATGACCAAAAATTAGACTGGTCATATGATCATATCATTTACAGACCAATAAAGTACTTCATTGAATATTGTGTCTCTGCAAAGAGATGTGTCTTAATGAATGCATACTTTTGTTAACACGATAACACCAAAAGACCACTACCTTATAATGAAATGACACAATTATCACCCATTGCATAAGTGCCCCTTCGATTGTGCACCTTGAATAGTTGTAAAATTTATAAACTACCATATACAACAGCAAGATCCATGAAACTCTTACAACCAAACGATGCAAATACTCGTCATATGGGTCAAATACAATCAAGAATCAAGTACCNATATATATAAAATTCAGTATTCCTTTTCAGGATCCAAACAAAGGCAGTAAGCAACCAAACCAACAACTGGAACATATCGCAGATATCTCACTATACCAACCTTATCTTCCTGGATGTTTTGCAAGTTGTCTCCTATCAACCAAGGTTGGAAAATAATGTAGAGACATACATCCCAGATGAAGGCATACGCAAGTCTTTCAGAGGATAGATAGCTGAGCAAGAACTCCCATCTATCAGATATACTCCCGAAATCACCATCTCCTCTCCCAAAAATGGCCCAAAATGTCGAGAGCAGACAGACAGCTCCACCAACCAGTCCAACAACAGATGCACCACGAGTCATGATCGAACCCAGTTGAGAGGTTGCTCTTGGAGGGTACTCTGAGTCAACCTTATTTAGCCGAATAGCCATGTATGGAATTAAAAAAGCTGCATTGAATTCCAAAAAGCTCACTAATCTCTTGTCAAACCAGAATTTATTCACAAAAGGAAAGAGTTTACATTTGAAGCGGACAGAAAATCAAAACCAGCAAAGAGAAAATATCCAGTAATATTTGACAAACAAATCAGTGTCAGAATATCAAGCTCTTGATTAAGAGAAGTTTTAGAAAAGTAAATGCAAACAGTTAATAGCCATGCCATCTTAATCGCCTAAGCTCCTAGTCACCGATAGAGTTTTCACTTTAGCTCCTCAGCAATTTTGATTGAAAAAATTTGAGTATAACCAGGAAATCATATTATAGAGATACCATTTATCATCCTATTTTTTTCCAGTGGACACTTTTCAGAGTTCGATCGGTGTGGATGACACTATGTTTATCCACAACCTTGCACAATCAAAAGTAAGTATTTGAAAAAGGTGCATACTGTTTGTGAGGAACATTTGAAAGCCCCATAGAAGATCTAGTGATCCCTTGAATCTGTCTCTCTTATGATCACTGAACAGTAAAGGAGCAAACATGAACGTCCAGCCAATTACAAAATTAAACAGTCCTTCAGACATCTGGAATAAAAATCAGAGCGGAATGTCAAAAATGAGATACACACAATGAATAAATTTGAACTTTACATTACTTACTGGATGAAGCACTGGTGCCTCTATCAAGTGGATGCCCCCTACTCTGCCAAATGGTTCGTTGTTTAAAGTTCAATATCAAATTTGTGGTAAGAGAAAGATGGACAATTGAAATGAAACCTCTGAACTGAACATATACAAGTAACTGCTTAATCTGCAAAGTTTTATGCATCTAAAACAAGTGATCAAGTTGACACGCAGTGGAAAATCATAAATTCAACATTGCCAGTGTATGGAGAAACGGTTGTGTAAATTCTATAACAAGAGAAGATGACCTTGAAATCATGTCTCTTGACTAGAAAAAGAATGATATGCATTTTAAATTTTGAATGGCACAAGCAAACAAATTAAAAAGATGTGAAAGTTGAAATAGAACACCCAATTAAGTCCATCTTTGAACAAATAATTTTGGTGGAGGGCCAATACACAACCATTTTTAAACAATCGAACATTTCTGGTAGGATATGTTTCAATATTGAGAGAAACTGATGATAAAATAGGTTTATTAATGACTAAACCAAAGGGAAGTTGAGCAGTTGATCAGAGTTGAGATTTCACTAGCAAATATAAAGAAAAAAATATATGTTCAAGAATGAAGCTACTTGACTATGAGTGCCAATTATGCCACCCATTGCTAAAAAGAAGCAATGAAATCAGCATCCATTGACCAGAAAGGAATGCAGGTTAATTAGTAAATATTTTGTGTAAAACTAATCTGGTATAGCTAAAAAGAACATACCAGCATTCAGAAGAGGCAGGATGAAGAAGAAATTGAGAGAGAGACCAACCAGATCATTGACTGTTTCTGAACTAATTGCCCACACAGGATCTCCCTGCATTATATATCAAAATATTTTCAAGTAATATGAAGTTGGTGAAGGTGTACCAGCAAATTGAAGTTTATCAACCACACACATTCATGTCTCACTTTTTCATGAGCAGAAAATGGGGAGTGGTGGAGGAACTGAATTTACATTTCTTGTGCACATCTATCATCAATTATATAGGTGAAACACAACCATTTGGTAGGAAATGCAAATTCCACAGGAAATTTCAGAAAACCAAGTAAGAAAAGACATGCAGTCACAATGGGTTAAAACAAATATCTGAGATTTCTCAGCAGTATTCAGACCTCTAAACATATTTTGCATTTACTTCTTTAGCTTTCTTCTTTTTTCCCCTCATCGTGAAGAAAATCTGAATTTTTACACAATTCTGTAGTTCAGGAATATCAGAAAAGGAGATACATTTTAAATAGCATGAAATGCAGGCACAATAACATTGCCAGGAAATTAAGAAAATCAGTCTCCACATTATGGTATAAAAGGTTTTCTGCATATTCGAGAATTAGCTTGTAAGTCAAGTATCTTTCTAGCTTGCTTTTCCTTTTCAACACTTTCTAGAAAGAGTAAAGTTAATTTCCAACTATCTAACAGATATAAGCCTTGCGTTGCACAAACTTAAGACTAGAGGAGTGTGAAAAGTAGCCTCATATCAAATATACAAATCTACCAAATATCTGAAACCATAGTAAGGCTTCATTTGTTTTTTATTAAGATTAAGACATCTGAACTTGAATGCATATCTGAATAATTA
This sequence comes from Datura stramonium, assembly GCA_018107945.1. NCBI lineage: Eukaryota > Viridiplantae > Streptophyta > Magnoliopsida > Solanales > Solanaceae > Datura > Datura stramonium. Next base: position 65,937 of record JACEIK010004345.1, read on the forward strand.
ACATATTGTCTCTAGATCTGAGCACTGAATGAATAAGACTGTTTGTTTTTCAACATCTGAATGCATACTTTATTTATTTACAAATTTATTAAATATACACATTCATGTCTCACTTTTTCATGAGCAGCAAATGGGAAGAGGTGGAGGAACTGAATGTACATGTCTTGTGCATCTATCATCAATTATATAGGTGAAACACAACCATTTGGTAGGAAATGCAAATTCCACAGGAAGTTTCAGAAAACCAAGTAAGAAAAGACATGCAGTCACAATGGGCTAAAACAAATATCTAAGATTTCTCAGGAGTATTCAGACCTCTAAACATATTTTGCATTTAATTCTTTAGCTTTCTTCTTTTTTCCCCTCACCGTGAAGAAAATCTGAATTTTTACACAATTCTGTAGTTCAGGAAATATCAGAAAAGGAGATACATTTTAAATAGCATGAAATGCAGGTACAATAACATTGCCAGGAAATGAAGAAAATGAGTCTCCACACTATGGTATAAAAGGTTTTCTGCATATTTGAGAATTAGCTTGTAAGTCACGTATCTTTCTAGCTTGCTTTTCCTTCTCAATACTTTCTGGAAAGAGTAAAGTTAATTTCCAACTATCTAAACAGATATCACCCTTGCAATGCACAAACTTAAGACTAGAGAAGTGTGAAAAGTAGTGTATCGCCCCGCCAGCAAATCCATTAAATTTTCCGCATTTTTCCCACTTAACGGATGAGCCGAGCCCAAATATTCAGACCGATAAGGTGCCCATGTCAGGAACCAAAGGCAAGGTAATACAGCACCTTGAAACAGCCCAAAACGCATGCCTGACGCACCTGACAAAGCATGCCTGCGCGCCTGACACTGCCTGCCTGCATGCCTGACACTGCCTGACACTGTCTGCCTGCATGCCTGACACAGCATGCCTGACCTGCCTGGCACAGCAAGCATGCCTGTCTGCCACAGCCACATGGCACATAGTGTAGGGACTTGTATGTACTATAAATAGGCCTCAAGGGGCAGCATTTGCAATCATCCTTACATTTTCAGATTTCTCATACTTAGTGGAATCAAAAGGGCTCTTTGCCTCCATTACTTATCTTCTTTACTTCTCTTTACTTCTTGCTTTCTTTCTTCACTTGCCATCCGATCCTTAGCACATTTTGTGCCTTGTGAAGCAGTAAGAGGACTGAAGCTTGGGTGGAAACTAGCCATCTTAGCTGTCCCACGGCCTTTGAAAAGACAAGCCCGTGACAGTAGCCTCATATCAAATATACAAATCTACCAAATATCTGAAACCATGGTAAGGATTCATTTGTTTTTTATTAAGATTAAGGCGTCTAAACTTAAACGCATATCTGAATAATTAAGATGTTGT
>JACEIK010004346.1:0-14838 GCA_018107945.1 Datura stramonium
TGAACAAGAAGGAAAAATAACGGTTGTGGGAGTTGAGGAAAAGATTAGAGGTGCACTTGTTTGAAAATGCTTGAGTATTGGTAGGGAGTAAGAGAACAAACGAATAAAAAAGTTGCTTAAGTACTCCTTACTAATAAGCTAAGTGTGCTTAAAGAAATTGGAAACATAAAAGGAAATTTAAGATTGAAAAGAATGAAGATGAAGTAAGAGAAGAGATGTCCGTAATGAATGTGTGATGTATTAAAAGTGCTGGGGGAAGATAGCCACTATTACTGGCCAGAATCGTACCTACCCGTCCCTTAGCTTAGATTACAACCCGATAAGTCCTACTTGATCTTATGGTCAAACATTCTTAAATTAGTGGAGTAAAACACTAAGGCAAGCTTATGGGTCAATACGCGTGGCATGTGAATTCTTTATGAGAGTGAGCTTCATTCTTATCCATATACCCATACATGGTTTGATTTGAAAATTTGTGAGTAAAAATGGGTAATTCTCTTGTTGTGAGGGCACATGTTTAATGAAGGATAATATTCATGTCAGATTTCTTAATCAGTTGATTTGCATGAGTTTGTTGAGATTGAGAGTCGATTCTTGAGGTGAGGAAGTCTTGACATAGTATATTTGCTTTTGATGGTTACACCATGCATGNTGAAAAATGCATATGAAGGACTAAATAATGATGGGTGAAGTGAAGGAATGAAGTTGAGAGTGAATTGCAAAAGATGGCAAGAAAACATGCCATGGCAAGGGTGGTTGCGCCAGGAAGCGTGCCACGTTGTGCGTGTGCCGCGCCTAGCGTCGTGCCACGCCAAGGCCATGCGCACGAAATGCTGCCTTCCAAGGCGCCTGCGCGCTAGCGTCAGTGACACGCGGGCTGTCGCGCCTTGCCTCGGCCAAGCTACAATCAAGTGCAATTTCCAGTGGGCCTCCACGTTACCTCCGTGGCACGGAGGCAAAGAGGTGCATTCACCTCCGTGCCATGGATCCATTCCATGACAGGCCAAAAATTTCAAATTCCTTATTTACTATAAATTAAACCCTTAGCTCCTAAAATCATTTGTCACGAAATATTTTCTGAAAACCGTAGACGAGCAACGGGAGAAGTGAAGAACTCACCAAGGGTTCACTAATTTTACATTCTCTTTTACCTATTCTTGTAAGTACTCTACTTTAATGATGTTTTTAAGTTATTGTATGAACATGAGTGGCTAAAACCCTTCCTCTAGGGTTGAGGCCACGTGATATGATTGTAATGCATGAATTTGTTTTGGTTTGAGTTGTTAATTGTTGTTTTGTCTTACATTCTTTATTATGGTTGTTTTTATGCTTGATCACCATGAAAACATACATGTTAAGCTAGGTAAAAGCTTGAGAGAGTAAACCTAGGCTAGAACAAGAGAATGTAGGGAGCAAGTTCTTATCTTACGATAGGATTCGCACTTAGGATAGAAATTATATCTAATTCGCCTTGCTTGGTTGATAAAACGGGATGTTAGGAAGACACTGGCTTAGAATTTTCACTCCACCACTCGCAGAAGTAGTTGTGAAGCTAAGTTAGGTGAAATGATTAGAGGTACGAAAGTCCCTAATAAAGAGCACAAACCTCGTAAACCACATCCATGTAGTTGAATTGTCCACGAACTAGGATGTGACATCCCTGCTCAACGATGTAGTTGTGAAGCTAGTTTGTCGTGTTTAGAGGCTTGAGAGACCATGAACATCACATTTTTCAACTATTTGAGACAACAATTGATAATTTCATACGTGAACCATTACAAAGTGTAGCATTGCATGATTATCCGGCCTTAGCTCTAGCTGCTTCTTATATTATTTCCAAATTGTTTTGTGACCACCCAAAAACTTAATTATAATTTACCGAAAACTTCTCTATTCAACACTTTTGAAGGTTATCTTACACTTGAACTTCATAATTTGCTGAATTGGTCCAGTCCCTGTGGGTACGACATCCGGCTCTTAAAAAGGGCCACTGTATTACTTATACGACCACGTACGCTTGTGTGTGCATTGCAGCACAACAGAGGCGTGGCGTTCCACCCCTCGTGCCACGCCACGGGCGTGATGAGCCAGCCATGGAGCAGGGTAGGCTGCACGGTGCAACGCCTAGCGCGCCCAGCCTCCGGCCTTGGCCACTCACCTGCTCGAAAACACGTTTTCTTGGTCACCCCCCGAGCCCTTTTCCACACGCGTCATACTCTAAAACTCTCAACATACATATGCAAGCGTTGGTTAAACAATAGAACTTATGGGGNCATATGCAAGCGTTGGTTAAACAATAGAACTTATGGGGTGTAATGCCCTAGAAACTCAAAGATTAGACATGGGACTCAAAAAGGGGAAATTTGTACAAAACTGGAAAATTTGGCACCAGTCACAGAACGGGTCGTTAAGTGACCCGTTGGAGGTTCCCATGAGTCGTAAGGTGACTCGTGGGGAGGCCAAGTGAGGAAGTTTTAAGTTTTGGGAAAAGGATAACCCACAGATGACCTAACGAGTCATGGTCAGTCCCACGATTCGTTAGGTTAGTCGTAGGGAGTGGAAAGCAAAAGTATAGAGAGGTGGAGACGGTGTACACTATGAAAGGACCCCACGATTCGTGGTCAGACACCAAGAGTCGTGAGGTGAATTGTGATCAGCTAGGGGAGAATTTTCTAAGAGTGAGGCAGTGAACCTAACGAATGGTGACCACAACTCGTGGTCAATAGAAATGAGTCGTGAAGTCATTCATTACCAGCCCCAGATGACTGATAGACAGTGTACTTAACGGACGATGCCACGAGTCATGGCCCAGGGTAACGAATCATTATGTCCCTCGTTAGGACCATTTGACAGTTTTTCCCTGTGATTTTTTTAGGGTTGTTTAGTAATTTCCTACTTTCCAAAACAATAAACTACGTCTATCTAGACGTAATTTCAGACCTATTAGTGGGAATGAACGGCCTCTCCCCTCATTCCCCACATACATTCTCAGAAAACATCGAAGAGTTCTCTCAAGAACTTTCACAGTAAGGTCCAGGGTTCTTCATCCATCTCAAAATTTAAGTTTCCTTCTCCAGAGAATTCTTAACCAAGTATGTGGGAATTCAACAAGGGGATTGTTCTTCCCTTGTATCCCTTAAAGCTCTTCCTCAGTTCACTATCGGTTCTAGCCCTGAGTTTTCTATGGTGAATATATTGCTATCAAACCTTGTTTATTTATTGAGGAATATTATTCTATGCTAAATTTTGATGTTTTCCACCAAATTGTAATTAGAATGCTATCTATTCTCTTGAATGTGAATTTTATCCCTAACTCTTGAAAAATCAGAAACTAGAATCCTACTTAAGGATTAAATTCTCAAAAATTTCTTGAATCTTTCAGAGTTAGGGGTTCCTATGATATTTGTATGTATTAGAAACTCAGTTACATGTATGTTAGTCAGTTTAAGTCAGAAAGTTTACATACTTTGTATTACTCAGAATGTCAGCCTAGTCTCACTCAAATTTTAACAACCTCCGAGTTGACCAGAATAATGTCAGCTGATCAGTTTGACTATAGAATTCCTTGATGTGTCTTGATACCTCCCAGTTATCAGAATCAGACGCAGAACTCAGTTTCATTAGTCCACTAGGTAGTTAGGACACTTTACATAAATAGATCTTACTAGCCTTCAGACCCCAAAAAGATTACAGTTTGTTCTTAGACGGTTACGATGCTTCTAGATAAGTAGCTCTGACCAGTCTAGAACCCATTTTTAGAATCTGGTCCGATAAGACTCTCAGGGTACTTTCAGTTATATATCCCTGACTAGTCTTGGGCCCCGGTTTCGAGCTATCATCTTGGTTTTTAGTTTAGGTATTCCAGTGGGAGCAGGACTTAGCACCGAGCAGACCGAGGTTCTAGCGCACCCAGGTTCCTAGAACTATGTTGTCAGTTTAGGTTACAGTATTTATTGGCCTAATTGGCCCCACTTTGTGATCACCCAGTTCATGCCTCTATACACCGGCAAGGTATATTGGGTCCTACCGGTGGGGCGTAGACATCGGACTCCACATCTAGCTCACATGGTTATATGTCGGTTATAGACTCTCCCACTAGTCAGCTCAGTTCAGTCTAAGATTAGTCAAGTTCAGTTCAATTCAGTTCAATTCAGCTCAGTGTAGTATCTCAAACTCAGTATTTTAGACTTAGGGCATGTCTTTGACCACCAGACAGGGTCATCCTGACCATCTCAATTTACATCAGTTGTCTCAGTTTAGTATATTAGTTTGTCATTGCATGCCATTTCAGTTAAGTCATTTATATCCTGTATCATGTTTTCTCTCACTTACTTTAGTACATTCAAAGTACTGACGCATACTTTTATGATGTATTGTTTCATGATACAACCGAAGGTGCTCAGACTTAGCGTTGTTAGTCGCCGCAGTTCAGAACCTCCTCAACAGCAAAAGTGTGAGTCCTCATCTTTCGAGGGAGTTATTTCAATTCTTTCAGTTATTCGTTACTTTCAGTTAGACTTAGAGTTAGCTGGGGGCTTATCCCAACAACTAATCAGCTAGATAGCTTTCAGACACAAACTTGACTTCAGACTTTCAGATTGTTCAGATGTTTTAAACTTTATGTTCAGTTTTAATTTTTCATAAATGTTTTATATTATTATTTCAAAGCTTCCGCTTGCATGTTTTACTCATATTACCAGTGTATGATAGACCAAGGGTTGACTTGGGGTTACTTGTGACTCCAAATACCGTGTTCCATCCAGGGTGTAGACTCGGGGCGTGACATGGGGTTTAATAAGTTGTTAGTCCAAAAATATAACTACGAACTCATAGTGACCATATTGAGTCTTGAAGGCTGTCTTCAGAAAGTTACTCTCTCTAACTATGAGCTGATGATATTTATCTTTGAGAAGCACTTAGCACCCTGAAGTTGGTCAAACAAGTCATTAATTCTCAGGAGGGGATACTTGTTCTTGATTGTGACCTTGTTCAACTGCCGATAATCAATGTACATTCTAAGGGAACCATCCTTCTTTCGAACAAAGAGAACTGGTGCAACCCATAGGGATTTACTAGGCCTGATGAAACCCTTATCTAGGAGATCTTTTAGCTACTCTTTCAACTCCTTTAGCTCGGCTGGAGACATTCTGTAAGGAGGAATGGATATAGGCTGTGTATTAGGGAGAAGGTCGATACCAAAGTCAATCTCCCGCACGGGAGGAAATCCTAGTAGATCATCTAGAAATACCTTTAGATACTCACACACTATAGAAACTGACTGAGGAGTCGGGGTCTCAGATGTCGCATCCTTAACCTAATCTAGGTGGTACACACATCCTTTAGAAATCATCCTATTGGCCTTGAGATAGGAAACAAAATGACCTACGGGCACAACTGAACTACCTTTCCATTCTAGGACTTGCTCACCCAAAAATTCAAACTCTACCATACGTGTTCTACAATTTACTAAGGCATAACATGCATACAATCAATCTGTACCAAATATAACATCAAAATCAGTCATGGATAAATCTGCTAGATCGGTTAAATTGACTTTCTGAAGGACTGTTACAGGGCAATTTTAGTATACCCGTCGAGCTATAATTGAGTCACCGACTAGAGTAGAGACTAAGAAGGGTTCTGCTAGGATTTCGGGACTAACTTCAAAACTAATAGAAACATAAGGAGTCATAAAATATAAAGTAGGCCCTGGATCTAACAATGAATACACATCAAGATGGAATACTCATAACATACTAGTGACCACATCTGGAGAGACCTCATGCTCCTGATGAGATGAGAGGGCATAAAATCTTTTTTGACATTGACCACCACCTGCACTAGTGGATGCACCATGCTGAGCTGAGTGTGTTGGTGGAGTTGCTGTACTGGTGGCTTGGTTAGGACCTTTACTATGGCCCTGTCTAGCTGAAGGGCAGTCTCTTAGAAGATGTCCACGCTTCCCACACCTGTAACACGCTTTTGAACCCGCTAGGCACTCTTTGGTGTACCTCCTACCACACCTACCATGAACTGGAATGTTGGGATCTCCTGACTTGCTCCCCTAAGCTCTGGAGCCTGATGCCCTGATGTTGGGCATATTGTCATGCTCATTTGCCATGTTTTTACCCATATTTGATCATGTTTTAAGTTCATAATCCTTAATTTATGCTTAAATTCATGTATGTGTGTGTTTTATGTGCTAACAAACGATTTGAGTAGGAAATTAAGCAAAATGAGCTCAAAATGATGCAGGTAGTGAAGATTTGAGAATCTGGCGGGTTTGGTACAACAACTAGAACCCCGCACCAAGTCCAAACTTTAGATAAGTAAATTCACAGTCTGGTGCTATGGCTGGTGCCTCGCACTAGCCCTCAAACTTCAGAGAAAAAAATCTCAGGCTGGTACTATGGCTAGGGCGGCGCGCCAGGCCTTTTCTAAAGCTGAAAATTTCTTAAAATTTGACTGTCTATGGTGAGATAGGATGGCCGGTGCACCAGGCCCATTCTGGGGTGAAAAATACTGACTTTAAAGCCAAGTCTTGAAGGGCATAAGCGTCATTTGAAGGCTCATCTATAAATATGAGGACTAGGTTTTTGTTACATATCTTTTTATCAAACTTTTGACATTTGGGAGAGGTAGAGAGGCCATAGAGTCTCCTCTCATTTTGTTTTTCATATTTTGTTCATGAAAGCTTGTAAGTGATTTGGAAGGAGACAAAGTTCTACAACTAGGTTTCCTATTCTTTACTTCATATTTTCGTATGATGATGACTACTTATTCGTTGTTTCGCTTGTCTATGAGTGGCTAAATTATAATCTAGGGTTATGGCCATGGTGGATGGTTGATTGTTTGAAAGGGTAATAAACTTGTTTTTGATTCTTCTCTATGGTTATTTGTATTTATTTTTTAAATTTATTATATATGAGATTGATCACCTTGTAAATAATGTTTTGGCTTTCGATCAAACTTGGGATAGAAAATCGAAAGGGTTAAAAATAAATAAAGAACGGGGATTCAAAGACCCTTGTACCCATTGGTGATGGGATAGAAGTTGTTGTTGAGGATAGAATATAACTTTCAACCCCGTTTAGTTGAACAAGTAGGCATAATCATCGTTTCATGCTCTCTTGCGACCATAGGGATATAGGCATTAGGGTTTATGAAATAGTTCTTGAATGCTAGGGATAGTGGCAAGAAATGAGATAGTAACTTGCAATTAACAATCGTAGGAACAATCATGCTAGTTTAATTACGTCTGAAAAACTCAACCTAAAATCAACCAAGTGCCATTGCCCTAGTTTTTCATCATTATTGAAATACAATCAAGCTTGCATTCGTTTTAGTTAATTTTTATATTTGAAGTTTTAGTAATTTAATTTCCCAAACTAATCTTCACTTGTTTCACAGATTAGTTAAATCAAAGTAAGACCTTATAACGATTACATTGACAAGTCTCTATGGGTACGATATATGGACTTAACAATCCTATATTACTTGACGACCACGTGCGCTTGTGTGCACTTGGGAGACCTTAAGTTTTTGGCGCCATTGTCGGGGACTTGAATATTGTTTAATCATTTGTAGGTTAGAAGTTTGTTTCGCTATTCTGTATTTTACGTTAGTTTCTTGTTCTTGTTGAAGTTCACAAGATTGTTTGCCCCAGTGTATGCCAAGCACGAGAAGTCAAGGACCATCATTAGCTTTTCTTAATCCTGAAATAGAGAGAACCTTTCGAAGGTTAACTATGGAGAACAGTGGGCAAGCAATGGGTGAAGAGAATGAGAGAGTTCTAGTGATGCAGTTTTGCTAGGCCAGATGTGAAAAATTCTTCCAAAGCAATTGTTAAATCGGTCATCATTGGAAACTTTGATCTGCAAGAAGGGACTATGTTGCTGGTCCAAAACACTTGTCAATTTCAGGGTAAGCCGCACGAGGATCCCCACAGGCATCTGATGACGTTTGTATAGTTGAGTGAAAATTTCCACTACCAGAACTTGTCAGATGAATATGTCAAGTTAACTCTGTTTCCGTTCTCACTAATCGGAGAGGTCAAGGAGTGGCTTCAAAATGAGCCTGCAGGATCCATCACAACTTGGGAGATTCTCTCCAATAAGTTAATCAATCATTTTTTCTCTTCGAGAAGAACTAAAGAACTGAGAGGAAAGATATCCGGATTCATACAGAGAGATCGAGAAACACTAGCTCAGGCATGGAAATGTTACAAGGGTTACTTAAGGAATAGCCCAGACCACAATGCAACCTAAGGAGATAATCGGGCACAACTTCATTGAGGGTTTGAAGCCCGAGTCTAAGATACTTCTTGACGCTACAACACAGGGAAAAATTATGTCCAAAATTTATGATGAAATTAAGGCTCTCTTGAACTTCATGTCTGCAGGGTGTCAGGATTATCAAGATTCAGGCAGCGGATTCACAGCAGCACAGGTGTTGGGAAAGTTGAGGTGGATGGTGTAACGATAATTAGAGCAGATATTAACCAGTTGGTGAACATGATTAGTAAGTTGGTAACCATACCAGCAGGAGGCCAAGTGCAGCAAGTATAGCAGGTACAAATCCCACCACTATCATGTGAGGCGTGTGGTGAAGGCCACACTTACTCAGGTTATCCTCTTAATCCTGAGTCTTTATATTTTATGGGACAACAAGGTCATGGTGGAGGTTTTTCAGGTAACGTCTATAATCAAGGGTACTGGAATGGAGAAAATATCCCATGGGGAGGGAACCAAAATTTCCAAAGGCCACAGGGCCAGTAGCAGAGCAGTTCTCTTGAGGAAACAATGAAGGAATGGATGATGCAAAAGATGCAAGTGGTAAATGAAATGCAGAAATCCATCCATGGGCTGGAAAGGCAAATAGGATAATTGGCTCTACAGCAAAACAACAGACCACAAGGGGCACTCCTGGGTAATACCAAGAAGAACCTCAAGGAAAATGTAAATGTTATTTTCTTGCGAAGTGGTAAGGAGTTGGGTGAGGTTGTCCCCAACAAAGAAAAGGTTGATGAGGAATAAGAAGTGAAATCCAAGGCTGAGGTAGGGGAATCTAGCAATTCACAACTGAATATGGCAGTAGCTACACCACCTCCCCTATTTCCTCAAAGGTTGAAGAAAAAGATAGAGGAACAGCCTGCGGTAAGTTTCTTGAGTTGTTGAAGAAGGTTCATGTGAATATTTTGTTGGTGGAGCTTTTGCAGGAAGTTCTAAAGTACGCCAAGTATCCCAAGGATATTGTGGCAAATAAGAGGAGGCATACAGAGTTTTAAACCGTGGCTCTTACGAAAGAGTGCAGTTCCAAAATCAAGAACAAAATTCCTAAAAAGCTTAAGAATCCTAGGAGTTTCACTATTCTGGTCACTATTGGAAGCAAGGAAGTTTGTTTTGCCTTGTGTGATTTGGGTGCGAGCATAAATTTAATGCCTGCATCCTTATTCAGAACACTGGGATTAGGTGAACCACGTCCCACCATAGTGACGTTGCAGCTTGCGGATCAATCTATGGCCTATCTTGAAGGAATCATTGAAGATGTCTTGATTAAGGTAGGACCTTTCATCCTACCAGTGGACTTCATATTCTTGGACTATGAAGCAAACGCAGCAGTTTCCCTCATTCTGGATAGAGGATTTTTAGCCACTGCCAACACAATTATACATGTTTAGCTGGGCAAGCTGTCTATGAAAGTAGATGGTTAGGAGGCAGTGTTTGAAGTGTTTAGAGAAGTTTGAAAACAACCTCTTTATGAGGACTTCAAAATGAAACAAGCTGGAGAACCTACAGGGTGCAATCAGTTGATGGAGCAGCAAGTGCTGCATGATAGTTATTCAAATCTGTGGTATGGACATAAGTCCACTCAAATGAAGGAGTGACTGGGACCATAGTCATACTGCAACGTTAAATCAAGCGTTGCATGGGAGGCAACCCATGAATATTGTGCCACGACGTTAAATAAGGCGCTTGGTAGGAGGCAACCCATCCCTTCTTTTTAACATTTTGTAAGTTTTATTATTTATTTTGTAGAGACGAATAGGGCATAAGAGGCAAGAATAAGCTGGGACATTGAGCTAAAAAGTGTAAGTCTGAGACAAGATGTATGGCATGAAGTTTAGGAGTTAAATCCTAGAAGAAATAATTTTTGTCAGGTGAGGCTATACGTGGCATGCCACGCAAACCCCTATCTCTAGAAGGAAAAAAAATTCTAAGTCTGTGCTGAGATAGGAGGGGCGGTGCACCAAGGGAAAATGACCGAAAAGTTTTGGTCAATTTGAGTCAATATTGGTTCAAAAGACCCTAAAATTACATAAAAGTTGTGCCCCGCCTTTTGTTTAAAGTCCCACTCATCCTTTTTCCCTCAAAAAGTTGAAAAATAAAAAATAAAAAAAAAATCTCTCTCTCTCTCCCTAAGGCTGTAACTCTCCCATATCCTCTTCCCTCCATTGTTGTCTTCTCCAACAAGTTGGTGAAGCTCTCATCTTCAACTCAAGTAAAATATTTCTTAATTCTTAGTTGATTAATGGTTCGAGCATGCTCCCACACCCTTCTTCCCCAAGATTTAGAACCCAAAAATCACCATTATTGCTGGAAAGATTGAACTTCATGTTTTGGGTTTAATGAGCTTAAATTCTTAAATTCTTAAATTCTTCTATGATCGTATGATATCACTGATGGGTGGCTTGATTCTTGGTTGAATATTTTGATTTGAACTTGTGGGAATGATTGGGTAGGTGAAATGAATTCTTGAATGTTGGTGGGTAGGTGTATTGATTGTAGAGAGAGAAAACACATGAAGCTTTGAATTATTAAATGTGATAATTGCTTGAGTTAGTGAATCTCTTGATTAATTCATGTGAATGGTAGTCAATTATTTATGGTTGGTTGGTTGAATTGAATGTTGTTACTCCATTACATGAAATCACTTGAATTAGGAATTGGAGAAGAAAAGTGAGAGGAATAGCTTAAATTGTGCATTTCTAATTAAAAGATAAAAGATAGAGGAGAGTTGCAAAGAATGAAAAATGCATGAACGGTGTAGTATGAGTTAGTGAATTAGAAGTAGATTGATGAGATTGGATGATGATGGGGGAACTCTTGAGTACCTTATTTGACAAATTCTCACATATACGCTAGCAAATTAAGTGAGGTGAATTTTGCACTTTTCACACTTAATTAGTTAGCCATTTGGTTCACAAACTAATATTGTAAAGTCCTTGATTTTTCTTCTTCATAGGTACAATAGCATCGAAAGGAAAGGAGGTGAATGTAGTCGAAAAAAGCCGAAATAGGGGTAGACCAAGGAAGACAGATGCTAGTTCCTTGGCTCCCAAAGCAGGCCCCACAAGGAGATTTGGAGCAAAAGCAGTTGAGAGTCAGGCTTACTTGGTTTATCACTCAAAAAGAAGTCAAGTATGCCCCTGAGAACTGGATAGATGAGGGTCGCTTGGAATTGGAGTTCCCGGCTATTCAGAAAAAGATATGTGAGTTGGGAGCNGGGGTTGATCATATTTCATACGGTTCCCGGCTATTCAGAAAAAGATATGTGAGTTGGGAGCTAGCTATATCTTTAATGAGCCGGAGAGGTGCAACCTCAGTTTGGTGAGGAAATTTTATGCAAATTGGGACACCTCATTTGGAGAGAGTACAAAGGTCAAATTCAGAGGACAGGTGGTGATATTCATGGCCAAGAGCTTTAATGCTTTCTTAGAGACACCTGCAGTGGATACTTCGCAATATTTCATCTTATTGGAAAAGCCGCCATATAGAGACATCCACCAGACTATGTGCAATAAGCACTCATCCGCCCGATGGTGAGGACCAAAATGGAACCCATTTCATACTTGCATTTGCATATTTGAATAGGGAGGACAAGGTGTGGGTGAAGATGGTATGTGCCGTTTATCTCCATGGGACACATTTGACAAAGGTGACCTGCGAGCTGATTGTTTTGGTGTACACGCTGATGAAGGGGATACCGATTAATTTTGGTGCTTTGACTCACCACAATATGAGGAGATCCCGAGACAATTATAGGTGGAAATATTATCATGGTAGCCTCTTGAACATGTACTTGAGGGAGGCAGGTATGGAGGAGGAGGATGCAGACCTCATTTTACCTTTGGCAGGGCACTTAGCTGGACAGATGATAGACATCACAAAGGTAAAGGAGATTGCCTCTTCTGCAGGCCCCTCTCTTACTATTGTTGATCAGCAAGCCCGAGATGAGAGTTGGAAGGGTCGTATGTTTGGGATGTGGAGCTATAGTTGAAGATAGGAGGACGACCAGCCACTGTAGAGGAGATTTCGACTTAGAGGAACGGTACCCGCTAATAGAGAGTGTCATGTTGATGTGTAGAGTGGGCCCGACTTTTGAGGAGCCGATTGATGTTGATGAGTCTACTTTCCTGACTGATGGTGTTGATGATCTAGACATGGAGGAGGAGGAGGATGCTACAGGTTTTCATGTAGGATGATGCTTAGCTGCCAGGAAGTTTCTTTTCTCTCCCTTATGATGTGATTGTGTGTGCACTAAGGACAGTGCACCTTTTTAAGTATGGGGTGGAGGAAAGTTAGATTCATGTTCTTCATTAATTGGTATATTTTTAGGTCACAGCATTTTTATATTTCTAGTAGCAGTAGCTTGATGATTTGTAGGTCTTGGTCTTTAATAGATAGTATGATGATGTTGACTACTTGGATGCCTTGGATGGTTGATTTTGTATGTTCGTCTTGACTATGTTATGTATGATTTTCTTTGTTATAGGGTAATTTTAAATTTTTTTTGATTCGTTGTAGTATAGGGTGAGTATGCCATCATGTGTTGTTTGAAATATTTTTTTGAAAATGGCATGTATCACCCACCCTGCGGTTTTTCTTATGGCCTTGGTTCTTTTCTGAAGGGGAGCCCTTCGAACCGGGTAATTTCTATTTTTGTGTATCATCGTAGAGTAATGACGTTTCTCTATGATAGATGGATAATGACCGTCTTAAGAGAAGTTTCGTCACATTTTTATTTTTCTAGGATTGAGTTATAGATCATCCACTTGTATGCGTGTTGATATTCTGCTTAGCTGTTATGCTAGAGTAAATAGAGTGTTCATCTTGATTATATGAATTAGAATCTATGAGAGACGCACATATCTCTTTAATTTGACTCAACATATCCTTAGGGATTAATTATAAAATTAATTTGTCATTCAATATGGTTGTGTGAATGTGTAGCTGTAGAAACTGATTAGATTCTTGTTGCCATGAGACGTGAGCTGAATTGCCTTGTGTATATATTGTAGCATCTAGAACTTGCCTTAGTGTATGTAGGATAACTAGTTGATAGAGAGTTGAGAGATGATCAAGGAATTTCTTTGAAAAGCTATGTTTTCCCATAATTGTTTTACCGTCCTAGTCATTCTCCCTAGTTAACCCCTTTGAGCCTAATAGCCTTATTCTTTCTTAGCCTCAATAGTAACTTAATCCCTCTTTTTGTGAGACCTCAGACTTATTGATCAAAAGTAGTCTTAAGCACTTTGAGACTTGAAAGTAAAAGTACACCGAAGTATAATGTTAAGGGAAAAACAAAAAGTTGTGGTAAATAAAGAAAAGTGAGGGAAGGGGGTGCCCATAGAAAATTGTGTTATTTACTTGCTTCTAGGGAAATGAAAAAGAGAGTTTTAATTGCAAAATCCTTAGCTATTCTACGATTANGTACTATTCTGGCCAGTAATAGTGACATTTACTTGCTTCTAGGGAAATGAAAAAGAGAGTTTTAATTGCAAAATCCTTAGCTATTCTACGATTAGACAACTAGCAGTGAAGTAGAGAAAAAAATGGGGTATGAAAAGAAAAGACAATAGTGAGAAAATGAAGGGTGAACAAGCAAGGAAAGAAGTTGTGGACAAGTAAAGTGAAATATGTCTTAGAAGTGCTTAGGGTGGTAGTCACTATTAAATGAAATATCAATCCTACCCATCCCTTAGCTGACAATACAGCCAAGAAAAGTCCTTGTGATCTTAATCTCTTGAAACAATTAGGTAGTCTAAATGTACATGAAGGGAAATCCTATGGTATGTTGCATATGTGCATTACATCATTTGTGGGAGTGAGCGTGCCTTACTTATCATGTTTCATGTCTTATATCGATGAAGTTGTGAGAGGAACATCACTAAAAGTGTTACACCCCATATGTTGTATCGTGTGACGGACGCGTGCGTACGTATATTGAGAAGTTTTAGAGTATGACGCACACAGAAAAAGGCTCGGGGGATGAATGGACGAGCACAGAATCGAGCGAGCAGGAGGCCGGGACTCGAAGCCAAGCATACTGGGCGTCACGCCGTGCCAGGCATCTTAGCGCTACGGCCGGCGCATCGCGCCTCTGCCTCAGTGCAATGGGTGGCGCGTCGCGCCCGTGTTTTGGCACTATGGGCGGCGCGCTGCGCCTCCCCTACCACCAAACTCCCATGTATATATAGGCCCTTCACTTTAATTGAATCATTTCCAACATTTTACATTCGGCCAGAAGTAAGGAAGTACGATGATTTCGATCATTTTTCGTCCGATTATGCTATCAAACGCCGTCCAAATTCAAATTAACTTTAGGTATGGAGTTCTAAGCTCGCAGGGAGCATTATTACGAATTTATTTTCACGAAATTCGCCTAGAAAATCGTATCCCCTGTTGACACCCTATTTTGACCTTCCTATGTATACGCTGTTTATATATGTATTTTTCATTTACTTTTTATGCAATTTTTTGACTTGCATTCATATTTTTAAAATAATTAATTGTCATAATTCTTGCATAATTATTTCAAATTATATAAAAAATATAT